>VYVB01000537.1:0-154857 GCA_009761775.1 Ficus carica
TTGAATTTGCAAAATGGTCCTCAAAAAAGTTTCTATTTGCTCAAGTCCCCCCATGAGTTGGCCGGCCACCTAAGCTCTAGAACCACCCAAAATACTTTCCATTTTTTCTTTAAATCAAAAATGATGTCATTTTCAAAAGTAATGATGTAAGCCTCCTAATGCTTGTTTGCCTCTTTTTCTTATTGTACAGTCCATTTTTAAGTTACCACAGATATTTCCAATACTGGATTCACTTATACACAGTATTGTTATACTGAACTACAGTCCAAATTCATCTGTGTAAAAATGAACTGCATAAAAATTTTCTCCGAACTTGAAGCCACTTGGCCCTTGATACCCTACTTAATGTGCTTGATTTTTCTATGGTGGTTTTGAATTATAAACATACTACCTTATCCGTAAAAACGGGTTTTACAGTATAATTTCTATACTGCTAATTATTTTACCGTACCGTCTTTTCTTTGACTTTTTGAGTCAACCATTGACTTTCTTGTCAACCATTGACTTTCCCATCAAGATTTGACTCCCTTGGTCAATAGTTGACTTTTTGGTCAACCATCGATGTTTTTTTCAAACTTTGACCAACATAAAATTATGGCAATTTTTACTCCTTTTTACTTAAAAGGTCATATGCTTGACTAAGCAATCATTTTTGAGTCTCATAAAACCATAAGAACTCACAAATCTACTTAAAAACCATAAACCGGGCTTTTCATAAATACCTTCATGGTACGAACAAATTTCTTAAAACATAAGAAATCGTAATGCTGTAAAAAGTAGTCATTACAAAAAAATTCCAAGAATATACATGTGGAAAAATATGTGTTAATTTCCTTGATTAGTGATCTGGTTGTGTAAATATTTGTTTCCTAAAGTGTAGGGATTAGATTTGATAGAAAGTCAAGGATTTCGAATATTGGGTTTCCAATTTTTAGTTAGTTGCTATTTTTTCTTCTCTGTAAATTCTTGCATATAGCCTAATAGAGAGTTCTGTATAATCAACATAGATTCAATACAATTCTTTCGTCTTTCACCACATGGTATCAGAACCGTAAGGCTAGAATTTCCTTTAAAAAAATTGTTTTTTTCCTTTTAGCCAATTTTCCCTTCAGAAAAAACCCTACCTTTTTGAGACTTCATAGCCAATTATTGAATCATGTCAGAAACGACAGATTCAACCCCCTTCGGTTCAATCATCCCAACAACATGAAGAAGAATAAGTTCAGCGTGTCATAGGTGAACTGTAAAGTATCCAACCAGCATACCGACTCAATGGGCGAAATTACTTGAAATGGTCTCAATTGGTTCGAACTTTTTTTAAAGGAAAAGGAAAATTGAGTCACTTGTTGGGAATGGAACCAAAGAAGGGTGATGTTGGGTTTGATGCGTGGGATGAAGAGGACTCAATGGTGATGTCTTGGCTGTGGAATTCCATGACACCCAAAATCAATGATACATGTATGTTCTTGCCAATTGCAAAGGTCATCTAGGATGATCTCAACCAGACTTACTCCATGTTTTGAGATGAGGCACAAGTTTATGAGATCAAGACAATGACAATGTCTACAAAACAAGGGAACAAGTCTGTGATTGGGTATGCCAATTTTCTGCAAGATTAGTGGCAGCAACTGGATTACTACCGAGTGATTGATTTGAAGTGTAGTGAGTGCTAATGATAAAAAATTTCATTAAAAAGGATAAGGTTTATGATTTTCTTGCTGGATTGAACTTTGAATTTGATCAAGTCAGAGTCCAAATTCATGGCAAGGAGGTGGTCTCATCGCTTAATAAAGTGATCTCGCTAATTCGGGAAGAGGAAAGTCGAAGAGGAATCATGCTTGAACAACAACAAATTGACAGTTTGGCCCTCGTAGCTTCTGGAGATAACAAGCAGGGAACAAATGCAACAAGTTGATCATGAAAATTACAATGTTTCAAAGGGGATGAATCGGGACAATCTCTGGTGTACATACTGCAAAAAGTAAAGCCACACTAGGGATCAATGCTGGAAGCTACACATGAAACCATCCAACCGAGAGTGGGGAAACAGAGGTGGACAACAGCAACGCCAATAAGCCAAGCACACTTGTCTTCACAGGAGGGACCGAATTAGCTGCAACACAATAAAGGCTTTAACAATAATTAAATTGAGAAGCTAAGGAACCTACTGGGAACTCTTGAAAAGTCATCTTCTGGTGCTTGTTCTTTAGCCCTATCAAGTGAGTCTCTATTTTCTCTTGGATTAAATGTTTCTGGTAAACTGTTTGAGGATTCATGGATCATAGACTCGGGAGCCACAGACCACATGACACATATTTCAAACCTATTTCACACTTACACTATGTCCTAGCACTAGGAATCACCATTGCCAATGGAACCATAGCCATGGTAGCTGGTGTAGGAGACATATATAGCACCTCAAGCCTTGTCCATAAAAATGTTTTACATGTTCCCAAATTATGCTCCAACCTTGTGTCCATTCAAAAGCTCACTAGGAACTTACATTGTCATGTTACGTTTTATCCATCTTACTGTGACTTTTAGGACCAGGGGGAGGAGGATTGGATGTACTAAGGAAAAGGATGGGCTTTACTACCTCCTCGAGGCATAGATTCCCTCAAATATGATCAGGACAACTTTATCCTTTTCATTTCTCTCTTCTTCCAATAAAGATGTCATTTGGTTGCACCATTTTCGTCTCAGACATCCTTCTTTTGTAGTTTTAAAAATCATGTTTCCTTTTTGTTTAAGGGATTAGATATTGGAACATTGCATTGTGATATTTGTGAATTTGCCAAACACACTCGTGTATCTTTTCTTGTTAGCTATAAAAGAAGTTCTTCTCCCTTCTATTTGATTCATAGTGATACATGGGGATCCTCTACAGTTCCAAATGTTTTGTAATACCTAGAATTTCTATGTTATTGTTTCCTTTGCAAAAGGAATTATATGCATGCCATGGAGGTATTTACGGAAAAGCTCAGTTAAGAGTTTTTCACACTTTTTATGAGATCTTATGACTTAAGACTCAAAATATTGCTAAGGTTAGCAAACGCCCTTTTAAGTCAAAAAGGATGAAAAAGTATGTAATTCCGGAAAAGCCAAAGTTTGACCGAAAAAGTCAATTTGCCCAAGAAAGTCAAAGTTTGACCGAGAGCGGTCAACGGGTTGATTTTGCAGTATTACATGATGCAGTATGGAAAAGATACTATAAAACTCGATATAATGGGCAAGATAGCTCAAATAGGCTTTAAAACCACCTTAGAAAATCAAGCACACCTAGTATAGATCAAGGGCAAAAAGGACTTGTAAAATTAGAAAAAAAAAGTTATACTGTCCGTTTTTACACAGATGAATTTTGGACTGTAGTACAATATAAAAAAAAATTGTGTTTAAGCAAACAGTATTAGAAATATCTGTGTAGCGAAAAAATGGACTGAATATTGAGGAAAAGCCAAACGGGGATTTATATGGATGTCATCATCCTATCCTCAATTTATGACGTCATAATTGGATTAAATAAGCTTGGAAAGAAAGCAAGGAATGCTCTAGAAGAGATGACATGGTCGGCCACCTAGAGGGCATAAATGCAAGAATTTTAACTTTTGGGGCCAAAGTGAAAATTTTGGAAAATTGATGATGTAAGCGAAGTGATGTCATCAAGATGATGCCATCAAGGTGAGATAAGCTTGGCTTGATCTCCAAGTAAGGGACTGGCCACCTAGAGGGCATAAATGCAAGAATTTAACTTTTGGGGCCAAAGTGCAAATTTTGGAAATTTGGTGATGTAAGCATGTGATGTCACCTAGATGATGTCACCAAGATGTGGTCATCTTGCCTTGCTCTCCAAGTAGCAGCCGGCCACCTTGCATGCCAAAAGTGTGAATTTTAATTTTCAAGGGGTTGTTTGGGATTTTGGCAAAGTTTCATTTGCCTATAGATACCCATGAGATGGGCAGATTTTTGGGGCTGAAAAATTGGGAAAAAAAGCCAAACTCTTGCCATTTTTCATCAGAAAATCTGCAGCCTTGGAAGAGAGAAAGAGAGAAAAAAAAAAAGAAAGAAATTTTGGTGCTCCTAGGTGAAGGTGAATTCGGCCATGGGTGAGTAAGAAAAGGGAAAGGAAAAATTGGAGGGAATTAGGATGTAGGGAGCTCGGTTTTGGCTTGAACAATCACCAAGTTAGGTGAAAAATTTTGGTGCCCAATTGGAGGGCAAAACCGTGGGAAAGGAAGAGCCAAGGGAGGGAGAAATTTGGATCCACCAACCCTAACCCATTTCTAGGGTTAGCCAAGGTAAAATCTCCCATAAACCCTAACCTTTTTCCATTTGATTTCATTTGGAAATTTATTTGTATTTTAAGTCAAAAGTTTGTAAGAGCATAAGCTCAAGCTCTTATTTCAATTGCCCTAGAACTAGGTATGGTGCTTGATTAGGATTTTAAGGGTGGTTTGGCTATGGCTTTATTTATGCTTTGCTTGCTATATGTTTATGCTTGCTTGCATGCTAGGATTTTGCATGATTAGATGGTTGGTATGTGCCCTGTTTTGTGCAAGCCGGTTGTGGCAATTATGCTAGGTTGTTAGTGCTAGCCAAGTATGGCATGAATTGGATGAATGGAATGTGATGCAAACCTAGATCATGCAAACCCAAAGCTAGGGCTGATCTGTTTTGGTTTGCATGGAGACATTAAAGATACATGATGGTTCATGTGGGACGTTAGAATACGCTTCTTGTATGCTATTTAGGCTCCCGCGTGTTCGGTCAAGTTAGACTTCGCGGAATAGGACGTAAACCGGACTTAACAACCAAAACTGCCAGTTCAGATTCAAAACTGGCCATATTCAGGAAAGTGGAAATTTAAGGCCTTTAGGGGCCGAATTTGTAACGCCCCGACTTACACCATCTACGTAGGGGGATGACTACGTAGACGTGGGTCGTCACCTTACTTACTTACTTAACTTAATTCTTATTACTTTAAGCTTACTGAAAATTTCAGAGTAAAATTTTTTCTTTAAAACTTTATTTTAAGACTCTTTTACTCTTCAAACTTAAACTTGACTTAGTTCCATACTTCTTCTCATACATAAACTTAACTTATCTTCATACATATTCATACGTACTCACCTGAGTACCAAGATCGTGGACCAGACCCGACCTAGTGCGGATCGGTACAACACGAGGCAACTTGCTTGCCATACATACTTGAAACTTTTCTTAAAACATACCATTTCTTCAAAACACTTTACAAATGTATTTTACAAAAACCTATTCTCTAAAACCCGTGGTGGTGTCCATTCCACATTTCACAGTCCGCAGCACCAACTCTCCACAGTATTGCATCAAGTATTGCCGGTAGGTCGCTTACCTACAGCATAAACATGAACTATGAGCTTTCGCTCAGCAAGCACAACTATTTAATCCGCAAAACATTTCATGATGACTTAATGCATGCACCATTTATGCTTTCTTACTGTTTTCATAGGTTAGCATACTTTTTGGCCCTTACATAACATAAAAGTACGTACCGTGGCGCGCTGCCATGGAGTAGTTGGGGCCCAGCCTTGTCCAACTCAAACCATGAACCAATCCCGACCTAACGCGGGTCGATACGACATAAGCATCCTGCTTATTATAATGATGCATAATCTTGTTCTTACCTTGTTTCATGCTTGAAACTTGTTTTCATATTCATAAAACAGTTTCTTAACTGAAACTGGGATTTCCTATCTTACCGAATAACTTATCATTAGTGAGCATGCTTCGTGATGCCATAATATCAACTATTCATCATATGAACTTACATACTATAAACATACATCATGTACCTCTTAACATGAACTTGGATGCATACATGCCATACATTCATTATTTCTTGAATACGTACATGCCATTCATACTCTAAACATTCCATACATATTCTTAGTATTCATCATATCTTGAAAACATACATACATACATATCATAAACATTTCTTGTACACATAGCATCATGAACTTGATATCATACAGGCCATATCATTTTATCATACTCATATCATCATAAACTTGAAAGCATACATCAAACAATTTCGTTTATGCTGTAGGCGGAGTCGTACTTACCTTTACTGCGCCTTGAATTAAATTACTTCACTCAAACAGGTCGTTTTCCTGTTTTCAAGAAAATCATAGGATAAGCATCATCCTATCATAACAACGTATTGATTCGAGTTGCTAACTTAATACAAACCACAAATCCTAAAATTCAACTCCTTTTGAAATTTAGTAAAACCCTAGAGTTCTCAAAACCGGGTTTTAAACCAATTCATAGGGTTTGATCCTTTTCCTACTAATCTGCTTAAAATTTGGAAAAGTTTTCTTCATGAAAGTTGTAGACCTTGAAGTCTCCTTCAACTTTTATTTTAACTCAAAACCCAATTCGGTACTTATCCTGCTTGTTTCTTCCTTTTAAGATTTTTCGGGTTTTTTGCAAAAAAAAAGGTCTTAGAGGCCTTATTTTCAAAAACTGTCCACGTTGGCCTCTAGTATTTTCCCTTCTCTACAACTTTGTAGTTTTGACTTTTTCCAAATTCGGCCTCTAAAGGCCTCAAAATCTGGTTATTAGAAAAACCGTTCAGTTTTGAATCTTACTCATGCATACTTAAATCATTGTGCATAAAACTTAATAAACTAAGCTCATGCTCATACTTAATGATCTTATACTCAAACCCTAACTGAAACTTAAATTAAGAACTAGAGGATTCAAGTATTTACCTCAAGTTCCACGGATTAAAATCCTTAAGCTAGAGTTTTGAAACTTTCCTCAAACTTTCAATACCAACCGAAAACTCTTTCTCTTGTTTTCTCTTCTTTCTTTTCTCTCCTCCCTTGCTCGGCTTCTATGGCAGAGTTTAGAGGGTTTGTGTTGCTTGTGTGTTTGTGTTGGCTAACCAAAATAATGAGAGAGCCTTCACCTATTTATAGATGAAGCACAAGTTTCTAAAATTGCCTACTAACCCCTAAAAGATACAACCATTGCTCCTTAGTCCTTGGAAGAAACCAATTTGGTCTTGTCTTCTTGAGTGGTGGCCGGCCATCCTGCTCTAGATGGCCAAGTGAGCAAAGCTAGGGGTTGACTCATCAAGGCTAGATGCATGAGGTGCCTCTCCCTTGTGATGGCCGGCCATGAGGGTGTTGAACCATGCTTGATCTAGCTAGCCAAGCAGCAAGACTATGGCTTACTCACCAAACCTAGAACATGATGTGTCAACTTTTGGTGAACCCTTATTTTCATAAATTGCTTTATTGGTCCTTAAGTTAAGAGCACAATATTTGCTCAAAAACCCCAAAGGTGGCCGGCCATAGAGCCATGTGGAGGAGCATGCTAGCTCAAGTTTGTAGCTTAGTCAAATAAGCAAGCTAGTTGCTTATTCACCACTCTAGAAGCATGACATGTCAACCTCACAAATTTTCTTATAAAATTCTTGTTTTTCACAATTACATATTGGTCCTTAATAGCAAAATATTTACTCATGCCCCCTATGTGGTGGCCGGCCATGCTTGTCTCAAATAGCCAAGTAAGCAAGGCTAGGGAGCTTGCTCACCAAGATAGAAGCATGAGGTGTCTTCTCCCAGTGATGGCCGGCCTTAGGTGGCGAGTGGTAATTGCCCTTGCTAGCCAGTGAGCAAGGCTAGGTGCTTGCTATCCAAGCTAGGACATGAGTGTCCAATGCTCATGATGCCGGTTCTTAGGTGGTGAGCTGTGCAAGCCTTAGCTAGCCAAGTGAGCAAGGCTAGAAGGTTGTTCACCAAAGCTAGGCCATGAGGTGTTGTCTCCTTTTTAGGCCGGTCATGGGGATGAGTTGTGCAGCCTTGGCTGCCAAAGGAGCAAGGCTAGGAGGGTGGCTCATCAAGCTACAAGCATGAGGTGTCTCTCCCTCATGGTAGCCGGCCATAGTGGGCCAAATAGGGACTAACTTTGCTAGTTGAACCATACCCAAAATCAACCAAGCAAATCAAGTGCTTAGTTACTAAATTTAGGGCATGATTTGTCCAACTTTACTGACACTTAAATTCTTCTAATTTGCATAATGCTCCTCAAAAACAAGATCCCTTGCTCAAAAGGCCATGATGTGGCCGGTTCCCCATGGTGATACATGGAACAATGTGATTGGTTTCTAACTAGTCATTCAATTCAATCTTAACTTGTCTTCCTTGATTCCAATCAAGCTAACCGAACTTGAAATGGATCATATTACTTAATGAATTAAGAAACTGTACTTAAAAAGTCCTTAGTTCAAAAATTTACATATTTGCTGCTAAGTCCACAACTTTTCCCAAAATTGCACATTGGCCCCTAAAGGCAAAAATGTTTGCACTTTAGTCCCTGTAAATTGGCCGATTACAACTAAATTTCCAATATCAATTTTCTTGCTTAATCATGCCTTATAAGACTTCTTAACTTCTAAAAGTTCAAAATCATGAACTTTTCTTAGATTTGCAAAATGACCCCTAACATAAAATATTTGCATTTTGGTCCCTGTAAGGTGACCAATCATGGCAATGACACTTGTCTCTGAGGTGTCATCCTTAATGGCCTTGTTGGCTTATTTCCTAAATGCAGTCCATTTTCATACTAACATGGATATTCATATACTGTTTTCAACTGATAACAGTATAATTTTACTGGACCAACGTCCAAAACTTATTTGAACTGCGTATAGGATTTTCTTAAAATTATAAACTATAACATAGAGTTATAAATCACAACTTCCTCTTTTAACAAAAAGAGTCTTAAATTACTATGATCGAATCTTTGAGCAAAAGATTCAACAATCATTCTTCGGAAAACCTATCATTACTTATCACATAAACAGACTTTGATTCGTAACGAAAAGAAATCATAAGTTTACAAACAAGTTGGTTATTACAAAAGTCAACTTGGTCAAACTTTGATCGTAATAAAAATCATAAATTCCTATTTTTCCCTTTTTTCAAAAGGCCTCATGCGGACTAAGCAAACTATTTTTGAGTCTCGTAGCTAATCAACGAGAACTCAAACATATACTGATATTCAACTCAGATCATGAGCTTGATATCGACAAACATGGTTCAGTCTTAGATTTTCCTTGTCTCTAAGGAAATCATAGGTGCATCATAATTTCGGGTTCTTACAGAATGGGTGAAACGTAAAACATGAAAGTTGTTCGGAAGAGTTTTTCCTAGGGGGCAACTTGGACGGTTTCTCAAAATGAGGCTCCAATGGCCTCCGTTTCTATAAAAATCCGAGACTAGTCTGCCCAGACCTAGTTTACACGACCAGCCAGTTTCAATGAAAACTGAAAAGGATACAAGCGGAACTGGATTTTCGCAAAACATTAAAGTTTAGGATTTTCGAGAGCTACAACTTTTGTGAAGTTAACTTTTTCAAATTCTAAATGGATTCTTTAACTGACATGGTTTTCTGAAGTCGGTGAAGGAAACAGGAAATTCCTGCACAGGATTTTCTAAAAACTGTTTCAGAAAAACTATATTTTTCTAATTTTCACTGTTTTGATGATGGAGACTGTTCCAACGACAGTTTTCAACCTCAAATGATTTTACAAAAACCCCATTTTAAGAATATGATATTTTTTTACAAGTCAAGTAAAGAGTTTTGGGATTAATTTCCCTAAATTTTCCAAGCTAAGGAAAAATAAGATTTTCAAGCTAAAGTTTAGTAAGTAAAGCGATTACGCATGGTAACCGGGAAGGATACCCGAGTTACTGGGTCAAGCCCAAGGCCCAAAGGTTGACCCAAAGAGGGTTGACCATAGTTGACCTATAGTTGACTTTGGTTGACTAACAATATTGACTTAGTTAACCTTAAGGGTTATCTAATGCAACCCTAAAGGATACCCATTGAGTTAAGATAAAGGGTTAATGGACATAACCCGTTAGTTGTGGAATTAAGAAGAAGCCTAAGGTTGGAAGATGATTTAACCCTAATGGTATGTTGTGGGTTTAGCATATAAGGTTACCCAATATAACCTTTTAAAGAAACAAATTCATAACCATAGGGTTACTAAGTGTAACCAAGTAAGATTTTATGCACAAAGGGACATACAACCAGGATCGTGTAAGCATGTTGGTTAGGTCACCAACATTTCACGAGTTTAACTAGACTGTGTCCTCATCGAACAGGAAGTAACCTGCCAGCTGTACTCGGAAGAGGAGCAGCATTACGTGGGACATAGCAAGAGAGGTAAGTACAACTCGCCTACAGCATAGGCTTTGTGTTGATACTTGCCTAAGTATGTGATGTATACTGACAAGTATGTTAGATGTATGCTAGGGATGTATGCCGTATTGCTGCAATGTTATGTGATTCGATGCTTGCTGTATGCCATGTGGTATGTTAGATTGGTTGTTATATGTGAAGCGATGTGTTTATGATATGTTCAAGTTATGGTTTATGTGAAGCCAAGTTATGATGCAAGCTATTCCAAGGTACGTTCATGATGTATGATATGTCATGTTATGATGATTGAAATATGAAGCATGTGGTATGATTATGAAGTAAGATTAGTTGGCATCACGATGCATGTTCACTAATTCTAATAAGAATAACAAGTCAAGAATGACATGTTAAAAAAGAAAGAAAGAAAGAAGGCAACAAGTTGTCTGGCGACAAGTTGCCTGTGTCGTGCCCCCGCCGAGGTCGGGTTGAGCTATGGCAAGAGTAAGTCCATAGTTGCGCGCCGGGTACGTACACTCAAGTAAGGGGCCCATAAGTAAGATAAGCTAAGAAAGTAAGATAGAATGAATAAGAAAAGCATAATATGAGCGTAACCGGACCATGCATACATTATGCTTTTATATTTCAGTGTGACATGATATGTTACGATGTGTGATATTATGTATGGAAATTATGCTATGTCAAGTATGATGAGTATGTTATCTTGAGTACGGATGATTATGCCATGTTATGAGTCAGAAATTAAGATTAGTTATGAAATAGTATGTCATGCTACATAATAAATTGATACGAACGGTATAGTTAAGTATGTTACGAATGGGTATGTTATGTACATGATGCAAGGTCATGTTTTTTTTTTAATTGTCGCGGTATAGTTAGTTGTACTTGCTGAGCGAAAGCTCACTATCTACGTCTATGCTGTAGGTAAGTAACCTGCAAGCAGTTGCTGATACAAGATGGAGGAGCATGGCAGGGCGCACTGTGAAATGTGGGAAAAGATTCCGATACGCGTTTCGTTCTTTCAAAGTATATGATTTGATATTTGTATATCATTATTTTAGTTACAGTATGTGCGAGTTAGCACAGTATAAAAAAAAAATTCTGCTGTTTTTCATGTAATTAAGTTATTACTAAGGGCCCATATGTATGCAAGTATGGTAACGGCCTGTGCTAGGCGGGTCGTTACATGTTTATGGTTCACGGTGGTTTGTATCCTTTATTGATGATTGTACAAGAGTTTCTTGGATTTTTTTACTCAAAAACAAATCCAATGTCAGTCATGTTTTTCCCCATTTTCATGCAATGGTTTCAAAATCAGTTTGGTATTAAAATCAAAAGGTTTAGGTCTGATAATGCAAGAGACTATTTTAATCAAGTCTTATCTCCTTTCTTTCAAAAGGAAGGAATTGTTCATGAGTTTTCTTGCATTAATACCCCCACAACAAAATGGGGTAGCTAAGAGAAAAAAAGGTCGTCTCCTAAACATAACTCGTGCACTTTGTTTCATCAAACTGTACCAAAACAATACTGGGGGGGAGCAGTTCTCACATCGGCACACATTATAAATAGACTGCCTTCACGGGTTTTAGGTTCAAGAAGTCCAATGGAAACTCTTTCTCAATTTTACCCTGATTTTCATACCACAAACAACCTCAGTCCTTGGATATTTGGGTGCATTTCCTTTGTTCATGTCCACAGCAACAACCGGGGAAAATTAGATCCTAGGTACATTAAGTGTGTCTTTGTCGGGTACTCATCCACCCAGAAGAGTTACAAATGCTTCCATCCACCGACTAGGAAACTCTATGTCTCGGTTGATGTCACATTTGTAGAAGGGAGACCATATTTTACTAAACCTTATCTTAGGGGAAGTCATATGTCATTGAAGATAAGGATTTTTCCTTCTTGAGTCATCATCTTCATTCTGGTCACCATCCACTCTACCCGTGACAAATCTACCAGTGTCAGATGCTCAACCATGCTCTGCTACTGAGCCTAGTCCAAACACAGAGTCTCCAATCTTATCACTTGTGTCTCCTGTTATGTCAAATGTGTAGAATAATGTGACTCGTGATCATATACGGTATGGGAAAGGTAAGTTGTACTTGAGGAATTACGGCCCAACTCCTAATTTGAGGCAAGCCCAAGCTTCCAACTAGACTCCTGCGAATGAGGTAATAGTATCTGAACCAACTCCACTTGTAGAGCATCAATTACCTGACCCTCAAATAACTGATCAAGACTTGCCCATAGCCGTGAGGAAAGGAACCTGAGAGTGTACCAAACGACCCTTATATCCTCTATCCCACTTTGTGTCCTTCAAGAAATTCTCACCAACCTATAGGCATTAGCTAATGAGGAATGGAGGAAAGCCATGAGAGTCGAGATGGACACACTGGAAAAGAATGGGACATTGGTGTTAGTTGATTTATCGAAAGGAAAGAAGATAGTAGGATGTAAGTAGATGTTTTCCTTGAAGTATAAGGCTAATGGATCATTAGAACGCTACAAAGCAAGGTTAGTTGCCAAAGGGTACACACAACATATGGAGTTGACTATCAAGAAACTTTCGCTCCAGTTGCGAAGATGAACACTGTGAGAATTTTACTGTACTTAACGGCCAACTTTAATTGGGAACTACAACATTATAATGTGAAGAATGCTTTCCTACATGGTGACCTGGAAGAAGAAATCTATATGAGTATTCCACCAGGATTGGAGCAATAGAAAGAAGCAAGGTATGCAGGTTAAAGAAAGCCTTTTGTGGTTTGAAATAGTCACCTCATGCTTCGTTTGGGAGATTTACCAAGGTGATAACAGCTACAGGGTACAAGCAAAGTTAGGGAGATTGCACTCTTTTCATTAAACACTCGGTGTCAGGGGGAGTCACGGCCTTGATATTCTACAAGGATGACATAATTATGATTGGAAATGATGATGAGGAGAAGTAAGCCTTGACGCAATGTTTAATAAAAGAAATTGAGATTAAAGATTTGGGGAGATTGAAATATTTTCTAGGGATTGAAGTTGCTCACTCTAGACAAGGCATCTTCATTTCGCAGCAAAAGTACGTTACTGATCTTCTCAAGGAAACATGAATGCTTGCAAGTGTAATGACCAAAATTTTCACGAACTCATGATTTTCTTGTATATAAGAAATCTAAAATTCGTACTATGTGTTTATGTGCAATTTTATGAAAATTATGAATACTAATACAAAATTCATAATTTTATCAGTATAGGGTTGAGTTCTCGGTAAATTAGCTACGAGACTCCATAATAGGCCTTTTAAGGAAAAAGGCATGATGAAATTTCATGAATTCATGTTGGTTAAAGTTTGACCAAAAGTCAAAGTTTGACCGGAAAAAAGTCAAATGTTGACCAGAGTGGTCAAACATAAGACGGTACTGTGATATGATAAGCAGTATGGAAAATATACTGCGAAAACCGTCTTTACGGACAAGATAGTATAATTAAGTTTTAAAACCACCATAGAAAAATCAAGCACCAAAAATAGGGTATTAAGGGCCAAAGGGCTTTAAATAAAAAGAAAATTTTTTATACAGTCCAACTATACACAGATAAATTTTGGACTGCAGCTCAGTATAACAGTACTGAATTGTATTGTGTATTAGTAAACACAGTATTAGAAATATCTGTGTTGGCTTTAAAGTGGACTGCTTTTTAAGGAAAGAGGCAAACAAGCCTTAATTGTGCTTATCTCATCACCTTTTGGATTTATGACATCATTAAGGTTTAAAAAAAAATTTAGAAAATTTTGGACTATTCTAGATGGTGAGGTGGCCGGCCATATAGGGGTCAAAGTATGATTATTTTGCTCCAAGGATTTATGAGCAAAAGTTGAACAAAAAATATTTGCAAAAGGGACCCATTTTTTCACCTATAAATAGGCCACAAGGGGGGGTCGGTTTTTGGTCCAAGAAATTGGAAAAAAATCAGCCAAACTCTTGCCATTTTCTCTCTCAAGAAATCCGGACTTCCAAGTGTGAGCAAGAACAAAGAAAAATTTGAGAACCAAAGGGGTTTTAGTGCTAGGGTGGTCGGTTTTTCTCTACAACAACAAGCAAGGGTTTTGAAAAATTTTTGTGCCCTTTTCTAGGCCTAGTGGCCGGCTGTGATAAGGAGGGAAAGTGAGGAGAATTGATAGTGGTTAGTGGCCGGTTTTGGTTCAAGCAAACACCAAGAGATCAACACAAATCTTGGTGCAAATTGGTGGAGTGAAACCGGTTTGGTGGAGTCTAGGAGGGGGAAGAATTTGAAAGCCAAACCCTAGCCCAAAATCTTGAGTTAATCAAGGTAATTTTCCCTAGACCTCAAACTTTTTAAATCGAGCTTTAAATTTGGAAATTTAAGTGTATTTCCAAGCAAGGGATGTAAGAGCATAAGCTCAATTTACTTATTGCCCTAGATTAGTTTAGGTGTGGTGCTTGATTAGGTATTAAGGGTGGTTTGATTTATGAGTTTGATTTATGAGCTTGCCTAGTTTTATGCTTATGCTTGATTGATTTTTTTTAGAATCACATGCTAGGTGTTTCATAAGTTATATGTCCCCAAGTATGGTTAAGATTGTGCTTGGATATGCATGCTGAGTGTTTGATGTGATGAATGGTATGTTTTGTATGAATTTAGAACCATGCAAACCCTAGGAAGGCAAGTTCGATTATGGTTTGCATGGAGGTGAGCGAATCTCATGAACGTTGGTTTGGGACGTTAGAAAACACTGCATGTGTGACCCTAGGCTCCCGCGGTGGCTGGTTGAGTTAGATTTGCGACAATAGGACGTAAAACGAATTTAAGAATGAAAACTGCCAGTTCGGGTACAAACTGACCAGTTTTCTGGAAAGTGAAATTTGAGACCTTTAGAGGCCGAATTGGGATAAACATAAAACATGAAAGTTGTAGAGAAGGGATTTTCCTAGAGGACAACTCAGACAGTTTTTGAAAATAAGGCTCCAAAGGCCTTCGTTTTTGCAAAAACCCGAACCTGACCGTGCCCAGGATTTATGCACGGCCAGGTGAGTTCAAACGGCAATATGAACGTGTTAGAGTCCGAATTAAATTGTTCGTAAAACACGAAAGTTTTAGGATTTTTCGAGAGCTAAAACTTTCATGAAAAAACTTTTTCAAATTCAAATTGGATTTTTAAACTGACACGGATTTCTAAAGACTGTGCAGGGAACAGGAAATTCCTGCACAGGATTTCTAAAACAATGCAGAAAAACTGTATTTTTGCACCAACACCCCTGTTTTGACTATAAAAACTGTTCCAAAGGTAGTTTTCAGCCTTTAATGATTTTTATAAAGTCACACTTTGAAAACTACGAATTTTTAAGTTAAACAAAAGATTGTTGTCAAATTTTCCAAATTTGGATTTTAAAAGCCAAAGTATAGTAACAAGAGGTTGACGGATAGTAACCGGGAAGGATACCCAAGTTACTAAAGCCTAGGCCCGATAATAGGAATAGTAACCTGATACTATTCATATATACATAGGTTTAATACCCAAGGTTACCTCAAGTAACCTAACAAGTAATGGATCAAGTTTGGTTAACCACAAACTCTAGGGTTACGATTAGTAACCTAGTAAATAATCAAGACATGTATGGGGGACATATAACTAGAATGTTGGAAAGATCACCAACATTTTATAGGATTCTTATCCTATGTTCTTTTTAATAGCAGGAAGGAACCTGCAGTTGCCACCTAAGTTGGAACAACAGGAAATAGCATAACAGGCAAGTATCAAACCTCACCTGCAGTATGAAAATAGTAAACACTATTTTCAAATATGCTATGTTAAGCTATGCTTTTTACATCATATTTTCAAGTGTACATGCTATGTTATTCTATGATATGTGATGCCATGCGATGATATGCTAACATATGTTATGACATGTTATGCCATGTTACAAGAATGTCATGTTTTCAAAAATGCCATGTTTTCAAGAATGCCATGTAATGGCAAGTGTTAAGTATGATATGACATAGTGACATCATGAGGCATGTTCACTAATGTGGAACCACATGGTAAGATAAATCAAGTAAGGTGTCGTACCAACCTTCCGTGATCGTGGAGGCTACATGTTTCAGTTGTGGTAATTACCTTCCGTGATCGTGAAGGGTCAAGTTATAATTCCCAGAACTGTTAGGGCCTTGCAAACCCTAGCTTTGTCTGGAGGCTGCGCGCTTTTGGTACATACACTATGGGCCCACATGTTAAAGATAATAAGTTCAAGATTGAGTCTATAATAAAGCATAAGACATTCAATCAATCATAAATGGTTCATGCATAAGTTACATGATGATTGGCATGTTTCTTTTTAAAGATGTTTGAAATATTTTGTGAGATTATGTTTGAACTTGCTGGGCGAAAGCTCAATCTTATATTTCATACTGTAGGTAAGAAGCCTGCAGCTTAAGTGGTGGGCTATGCGGACGATGCGGCGGGTGAAGGGCGGTGTGGGATACCACTACGCATAATTTTCCGCATCCAATTTTCAGAAAATATGTTAATATTTCAAAAGTATTGTGACGACCCGCCTTGCACAGGCCGTCACTTGACTTAACTTGCTTGAACTTAAACTTGTTTTATCCCATTTTTAATCCTGAAAATAGTGGGAATTTTTTTTTTTATTTAAATAGCGGAAGCATTATACTTAGAAAATATTTACATACACTCATACGCAAATAAAATAACTGTCTGTTTTCTCAAAATAGATATATAAATAAAATCTTTATGAGTTGCGAACCCCAACCCGTTCATCATTTCACAGCCACCGGCTTCACCCTCCACCATGCAGTTAATTCAAAATAGGCTGTTTACCTACAGCAAAAACTTCAAATAATGAGCGAAAGCTCAGCAAGTACAACTCCTATACCGCGAACCAATTACATGAAACATACATAACCTTTTACATGGCATCTTAAACATGAAAGCATAAACATGGAATCATATCATCAATTTCTTCATCTTAAACATGACATTCTATCGTGAAATGCATGAACCGTTTATGTCCAGTTATGTTTGCTTTCTTGTATCAAACTTTATCTTGTTGATTTTACTTGTGGGCCCGTTAACTTGATGTGCACGTACCCGGCGCGCAGCTTGAGGAGATTTCCCAAGCTTTCGACCCGATCGTCATCAGGGGGCACGACACTGGCTCTTGTGGCCTTTTCTCAAACGTTCTGTTTGTATGTCTTTCTTGACATCTTTCCTCTTGATAGATTAGTGAGCATACTTATGTGATGTCTCCTAATCTCATGTTCTATCAATGCATGGACATGCGTACTTTTTTTTCATGTAAGCATAATAACAATACTTGAAACATACTTTTAAAGCATGGCATTAGCATTTGAAACATTCATCATACAGTAAGCATATTGCAACCATCGAGCAAATCATCAAATAACACTTAAACAGTGTAAAGCAAACATGTTAGGTAAACATACAACTCTAGCCTATGCTGTAGGCGGCGTTGTACTTACCTTGTTTTCGTTGTTCGCGTGATCGAATTTCCTTTCCCGAGCACGCTCGCAGGTCACCTCCTGCCCATGGACCTTAATATGTGAGGTCTCTATTCTAAGATCATGTAATGTCAGATTAAACCAACATATATATATTTTTCGGTTATATAAGTCCCTCTACTAACACACGTGAAGGGGTCACACGGCGTAACCCACAACGGAATTATTAATTAAGGGTTCATGTAGAGAATCATAATCTTAACTTAAACCTCAATCTGCAAGGTTAACTCTGGGCTTGGGCAAGGCCCTAGTAACTTGGAATAATTTTCCGGCTACTAACGCAGTATCTTATTCATTTTAATCTTGAAAACCTTGAACTTGTTTAAAAATATCATTTTCTTGTTTATTTAAGTAAGTTTGGTGAATAACACCCAAACTTGTCTTGAAAATTACAAAACACTTGAAAATATTTCTATAAAACTTTTGGGGATCGAAAACCGCCTTTGGAACGGTTTCCGGGTTTGAAAATGATGTTTGAAAGTTAGAAAAACGTTTTTCCTAGTCATTGGTCTAGAAAATCCCGTGCATGAGATTTTGCTCACTGCACGGCTTTTGTTTGAAAATTCATAACTTAAAATCTAAAATGAATTTGGAAACGATTTCTTCACGAAAGTTGTAGCTAACACAAAGATCTAAAACTTTCATGTTTTGAACATTTTCTGATTCTGGCTCAGTTGATACCAGTTTTTGTTTGAACACATGTGAATCGTTGGAACTTGGTCACCCTGACCAGTTCTCGGTTTTTCTTAAAAACAAAGGCCATTGGAGCCTTATTTTTTGAAATATGTCCGCGTTGTCCCCTAGGAAACACCCTAACGAACAACTTTCATGTTTTAAGTTTTTACCCATTTGGCCTCTAAGGACCTGTAAATCCCACTTTTCCGAGCTGCCGGGTGTTGGACCCGAGAGCAGTTTTGGTGTTAGTCCAAATTTTACGTCCCTATGCGTCGCTCTAGCTCGACCGCCCAATGCGGGACCTACTAACACATGCACGCCCTCTAATGTCCCTCATACACATAAAATTTTAAATCCCGTGTTTTCGGATTCGACTCAAAGCCGAGACCCCTTGGTCCACGGTTTTGAGAGAGAAACATACATACAACATATCTCAACCATAACATCATACAAACCCTAGAACATGCATCTAGAAATTTGATAAACATATTAGGGACATAAAACCCTTAAATAGAAACCCTAGCATGCATCTCTAGCACACAAAAATCATAGAGCAAATCTCCAACCAAACATGCAAAAATAATCACCTCAAAAACCTAAATCAAGCATAAAATATAACCTAAGCTATTTAGGGCTAAAACCGAAAATTATGAGCTTAAGCTCTTACAAATTTTTGTGCTTGAAATACATGGTAAAACCCTTGAGAAAATGAACCAAAAATTTGAACCAAAAACTATGGCAAAGTTCGGATTTTTACCTCAAAAAATCCGGGGTGTCGCTAGCTTGATCCTAGTCGAAATTTAGCCTCCAAAGTGCACGGTTTGGACCTCAAAAATGGTCACAAAATTTGTTAACTTCCTCCCCCAACCAACCTTGGCAAAAGAGAAGAAAATGCCCAAAAATCTTACCTTAAAATCCGTGGATCTCCTTAAGCATCAACTCACAAAATGGTTGGTTTTTCTTGGCTCTATATCACACCCTCACTCAACCCTTGATTCTAGCCAAAACCTGAAAATTTTTTTCTTGGATTTTCTCAGCTCCCAAACACTCGGCAAGATGGGAAAGAGAGGGGAAAATTTTTTGAACAA
This sequence comes from Ficus carica, assembly GCA_009761775.1. Taxonomy (NCBI): domain Eukaryota; kingdom Viridiplantae; phylum Streptophyta; class Magnoliopsida; order Rosales; family Moraceae; genus Ficus; species Ficus carica. Next base: position 19,524 of record VYVB01000537.1, read on the forward strand.
CTCTCTCCTTTGAACTCACAAGAAAACCGAAGGCTTTAGGGGGTTTTCTCACCAAAATTTTTGGCTTAACTCCCTTGATCTCTCTCTCTCTCTCTCTCGGATTTTTGGAGGGGATTTTTCTGAATGGAATGGCTGAGAAAGAGGGTTAAGGGCTGCTGATTTTTGGGGTTTGAAATCCCTAGGAATAGTGTCTCTAGCTAGGGGAAATCCTAGCTTTCTTTTCCAAGGCAAATTTGGTTCAAATCTTGCTATTTGGTCCTCAAATTTTTGCAAGCTATTGCCCAAAGGGGCTTGAGTGGCCGGCCATGAGGGGGAGAGGAATGGGGGAGTGGTTGACAACTCATAGATGAGGTGTCACATGCTCATTGGTCCAAGTGTGTGGAGGGTTATGTCCTAACTTAGCTTAATTGTGATGTAATTAAGCTTAAAGGCTTGTTTGGTTCAATCTTTTTGAAAATTGTGTAATTTCAACACATTGCAATAAATTTTAATACTGAGTTGCTAAATACCCAGTATCGAAAATTACATTGCATTTAAAAATTTCGATCTGTGAAAAACTCGATCGGAAAAATTTTTTCTCTTATTTTTCGGAATCCTTTCGCCCTGAACTCTAACTTAGTATGCTTGATTTTTCTAAGGTGATTTAATTCTATTCAAACTCATCTTGATCAAGAAATGAGTTTTTAGCAGTAATTTCACTTGTACTGCGATCTTAAAATTCTTGTTTGACGTTTTCGACCGTTTTGGTCTAACTGACTTATTGGTCAACGTCGGCTTGTCTTGAAATGTGCAAATACGACCTCCTTTTACTCATAAAGGTCTTTTACGAGTTCATGCAATTTGTTTTTGAGTCTTAATAAATCTTAAGAACTCGTGTCACAAAATTAAGTTCTAAAACGAACTTCCTCATGAAATACCGATTACGGTAAATATTTACACGAAATTTCTATAAAATATGAACCGAAGAAATTCGGGTGTTACAATCTACCCCCCTTAAAAATTTTCGTCCTCGAAAATCAGAACAATTCGGGTAGTTTCTTCTCATGTCGCTCTCGACTTCCCATGTCGCTTCTTCAACTGCATGATTCTTCCACAAAACCTTGACCATAGGAATCGTTCGGTTCCTCAGGACCTTATCTTCCCTATCGAGGATTCTGACAGGCTTCTCCTCGTATGTCATATCGGTCTGAACCTCTACCGGCTCCTGATGAAGTATGTGGAAGGGTCGAAATATACTTCTTGAGCATCGAAACATGGAAAACGTCGTGCATCGATGCTAGCTCTGGCGGTAAAGCGAGTCTGTATGCGACCTTTCCAACCCTTTCCAGGATCTCGAACGGTCCTGTGTAGCGCGGGCTCAACTTTCCCTTCTTACCGAACCTCATTACTCCCTTCATCGGAGTAATCTTTATGAAGACTTGCGTCCCCAACTTGAAATTCCAAAGGTCTGCGACGCTTATCAGCGTAACTCTTCTGACGACTGAAAGCCATGTCGAGCCTTTGTTTGATTTTCTGGATATCCTCGGAGGTCTTTTTGATGAAGTCTATCTTCTGTAGCTGCTTCTGGCCGACTTCTTTGCCAATTAATTGGCGATCTGCACTTTCTCCCATACAGTGCTTCGAATGGTGCCATGTCAATCGAAGAGTGATAGCTGTTGTTGTACGAGAATTCGATTAACGGAAGCTTCTGATCCCAATTTCCTTTGAAGTCCAAGACATACGATCGCAAGCATATCTTCAAGCGTCTGGATAGTTCTCTCTCCGATTGACCATCGGTTTGGGGGTGAAATGCAGTACTGAATTTCAATCTCGACCCCATTGCCATATGAACGCTGGTCCAGAACGCGAAGTAAAACGCCTCATCGCGGTCGGATATGATCGATCTCGGCACTCCGTGCAGCTTGACGACTTGATTTACGTAGAGTTCGGCCAATTTTCTACTGAAAATGTGGCTTTGATGGCGATAAAATGGGCTGATTTGGTCAATCTGTCGACAATGACCCAAATCGTATCATTCCCACTTGTCCGTCCTTGGCAATCCTACTACGAAATCCATCGTATTTGCTCCCATTTCCATTCTGGGAGTTCAATTTTCTGTTAGTTCGCCTCCGGGATGTCGGTGCTCTGCCTTAACTTTCTGACAAGTTAAGCAAGTCGATACGAATTCTGCCACGTCATTCTTGTAACGCCCCGACTTACACCATCTACGTAGGGGAATGACTACGTAGACGTGGGTCGTCACCTTACTTACTTACTTAACTTAATTCTTATTACTTACTTTAAAGCTTACTGAAATTTCAGAGTAAAATTTTTCTTTAAAACTTTATTTTAAAACTCTTTACTCTTTTACTCTTCAAACTTAAACTTGACTTAGTTCCATACTTCTTCTCATACATAAAACTTACTTATCTTCATACATATTCATACGTACTCACCTGAGTACCAAGATCGTGGACCAGACCCGACCTAGTGCGGATCGGTACAACACGAGGCAACTTGCTTGCCATACATACTTGAAACTTTTCTTAAAACATACCATTTCTTCAAAACACACACTTTACAAATGTATTTTACAAAAACCTATTCTCTAAAACCCGTGGTGGTGTCCATTCCACATTTCACAGTCCGCAGCATCAACTCTCCACAGTATTGCATCAAGTATTGCCGGTAGGTCGCTTACCTACAGCATAAAACATGAACTAGGAGCGTTCGCTCAGCAAGCACAACTATTTAATTAATAATCCGCAAAACATTTCATGATGACTTAATGCATGCACCATTTATGCTTTCTTACTGTTTTCATAGGTTAGCATACTTTTTGGCCCTTACATAACATAAAAGTACGTACCGTGGCGCGCTGCATGGAGTAGTTGGGGCGGCAGCCTTGTCCAACTCAAAACCATGACCATCCCGACCTAACGCGGGTCGATACGACATAAGCATCCTGCTTATTATAATGATGCAAAATCTTTTCTTACCTTGTTTCATGCTTGAAACTTGTTTTCAGATTCATAAACAGTTTCTTAACTGAAACTGGGATTTCCTATCTTACCGAATAACTTATCATTAGTGAGCATGCTTCGTGATGCCATAATATCAAACTATTCATCATATGAACTTACATACTATAAACATACATCATTTACCTCTTAACAGGAACTTGGATGCATACATGCCATACATTCATTATTTCTTGAATACGTACATGCCATTCATACTCTAAACATTCATACATATTCTTAGTATTCATCATATCTTGAAAAACATACATACAGACATATCATAAACATTTCTTGTACACATAGCGTCATGAACTTGATATCATACAGGCCATATCATTTTATCATACTCATATCATCATAAACTGAAAGCATACATCAAACAATTTCGTTTATGCTGTAGGCGGAGTTGTACTTACCTTTACTGCGCCTTGAATTAAATTACTTCACTCAAACAGGTCGTTTCCTGTTTCAAGAAAATCATAGGATAGCATCATCCTATCATAACAACGTATCGATTCGAGTTGCTAACTTAATACAAACCACAAATCCTAAAATTCAACTCCTTTTTTGAAATTTAGTAAAACCCTAGAGTTCTCAAAACCGGGTTTTAAACCAATTCATAGGGTTTGATCCTTTTCTTACTAATCTGCTTAAAATTTGAAAAGTTTTCTTCATGAAAGTTGTAGACCTTGAAGTCTCCTTCAACTTTTAGTTTTAACTCAAACCGAATTCGGTACTTATCCTGCTTGTTTCGTCCTTTGAAGATTTTTCGACCAAATTCATTACTCATAAATTGGTCTCGGGTTTTTGCAAAAAAAAGGTCTTAGAGGCCTTATTTCAAAAACTGTCCACGTTGGCCTCTAGTATTTTCCCTTCTCTACAACTTTGTAGTTTTGACTTTTTCCAATTCGGCCTCTAAAGGCCTCAAAATCTGGTTATTAGAAAAACCGTTCAGTTTTGAATCTTACTCATGCATACTTAATCATTGTGCATAAAACTTAATAAACTAAGCTCATGCTCATACTTAATGATCTTATACTCAAACCCTAACTGAAACTTAAAATTAAGAACTAGAGGATTCAAGTATTTACCTCAAGTTCCACGGATTAAATCCTTAAGCTAGAGTTTTGAAACTTTCCTCAAACTTTCAATACCAACCGAAAACTCTTTCTCTTGTTTTCTCTCTTCTTTTCTTTTCTCTCCTCCCTTGCTCGGCTTCTATGGCAGAGTTTAGAGGGTTTGTGTTGCTTGTGTGTTTGTGTTGGCTAACCAAAATAATGAGAGAGCCTTCACCTATTTATAGATGAAGCACAAGTTTCTAAAATTGCCTACTAACCCCTAAAGATACAACCATTGCTCCTTAGTCCTTGGAAGAAACCAATTTGGTCTTGTCTTCTTGAGTGGTGGCCGGCCATCCTTGCTCTAGATGGCCAAGTGAGCAAAGCTAGGGGTTGACTCATCAAGGCTAGATGCATGAGGTGCCTCTCCCTTGTGATGGCCGGCCATGAGGTGTTGAACCATGCTTGATCTAGCTAGCCAAGCAAGCAAGACTATGTGCTTACTCACCAAACCTAGAACATGATGTGTCAACTTTTGGTGAACCCTTATTTTCATAATTGCTTATTGGTCCTTAAGTTAAGAGCACAATATTTGCTCAAAAAACCCCAAAGGTGGCCGGCCATAGAGCCATGTGGAGGAGCATGCTAGCTCAAGTTTGTAGCTTAGTCAAATAAGCAAAGCTAGTTTTGCTTATTCACCACTCTAGAAGCATGACATGTCAACCTCACAAATTTTCTTATAAAATTCTTGTTTTCACAATTACATATTGGTCCTTAATAGCAAAATATTTGCTCATGCCCCCTATGTGGTGGCCGGCCATGCTTGTCTCAAATAGCCAAGTAAGCAAGGCTAGGGAGGCTTGCTCACCAAGGCTAGAAGCATGAGGTGTCTTCTCCCAGTGATGGCCGGCCTTAGGTGGCGAGTGGTAATTGCCCTTGCTAGCCAAGTGAGCAAGGCTAGGTGCTTGCTCATCCAAGCTAGGACATGAGGTGTCCAATGCTCATGATGGCCGGTTCTTAGGTGGTGAGCTGTGCAAGCCTTAGCTAGCCAAGTGAGCAAGGCTAGGAAGGTTGTTCACCAAAGCTAGGCCATGAGGTGTTGTCCTCCTTGTTATGGCCGGTCATGGGTGATGAGTTTGTGCAAGCCTTGGCTTGCCAAAGGAGCAAGGCTAGGAGGGTGGCTCATCCAAGCTACAAGCATGAGGTGTCTCTCCCTCATGGTAGCCGGCCATAGTGTGCCAAATAGGACTAACTTTGCTAGTTGAACCATAACCCAAAATCAACCAAGCAAATCAAAGTGCTTAGTTACTAAACTTAGGGCATGATTTGTCAACTTTTAATGACACTTAATTCTTCTAATTTGCATAATGCTCCTCAAAACAAGATCCCTTGCTCAAAAGGCCATGATGTGGCCGGTTCCCATGGTGATACATGGAACAATGTGATTGGTTCTAACTAGTCATTCAATTCAATCTTAACTTGTCTTCCTTGATTTCCAATCAAGCTAACCGAACTTGAAATGGATCAATTACTTAATTGAATTAAGAAACTGTACTTAAAAAGTCCTTAGTTCAAAAATTTACATATTTGCTGCTAAGTCCACAACTTTTCCCAAAATTGCACATTGGCCCCTAAAGGCAAAAATGTTTGCACTTTAGTCCCTGTAATTGGCCGATTACAACTAAATTTCCAAATATCAAATTTCTTGCTTTATCATGCCTTATAAGACTTCTTAACTTCTAAAAGTTCAAAATCATGAACTTTTCTTAGATTTGCAAAATGACCCCTAAACATAAAATATTTGCATTTTGGTCCCTGTAAGGTGACCAATCATGGCAATGACACTTGTCATCTGAGGTGTCATCCTTAATGGCCTTGTTTGGCTTATTTCCTAAATGCAGTCCATTTTCATACTAACATGGATATTCATATACTGTTTTCAACTGATAACAGTATAATTTTACTGGACCAACGTCCAAAACTTATTTGAACTGCGTATAGGATTTTCTTAAAATTATAAACTATTAACATAGAGTTATAAATCACAACTTCCTCTTTTAACAAAAGAGTCTTAAATTAATATGATCGAATCTTTGAGCAAAAGATTCAACAATCATTCTAGAAAACATATCATACTTATCACATAAACAGACTTTGATTCGTAACGAAAGAAATCATAAGTTTACAAACAAGTTGGTTATTACAAAAGTCAACTTGGTCAAACTTTGATCGTAATAAAATCATAAATTCCTATTTTTCCCTTTTTTCAAAAGGCCTCATGCGTGACTAAGCAAACTATTTTTGAGTCTCGTAGCTAATTCAACGAGAACTCAAACATATACTGATATTCAACTCAGATCATGAGCTTGATATCGACAAACATGGTTCAGTCTTAGATTTTCCTTGTCTCTAAGGAAATCATAGGTTCATCATAATTTCGGGTTCTTACAGAATTGGGTGAAACGTAAAACATGAAAGTTGTTCGGAAGAGTTTTTCCTAGGAGGCAACTTGGACGGTTTCTCAAAATGAGGCTCCAATGGCCTCCATTTCTATAAAAATCCGAGACTAGTCTGCCCAGACCTAGTTTACACGACCAGCCAGTTTCAAATGAAAACTGAAAAGGATACAAGCGGAACTGGATTTTTTCGCAAAACATTAAAGTTTTAGGATTTTTCGAGAGCTACAACTTTTGTGAAGTTAACTTTTTCAAATTCTAAATGGATTCTTTAACTGACATGGTTTTTAGAAGTCGGTGCAGGGAACAGGAAATTCCTGCACAGGATTTTCTAAAACTGTTTCAGAAAAACTATATTTTTCTAATTTTCACTGTTTTGATGATGGAGACTGTTCCAACGACAGTTTTCAACCTCAAATGATTTTACAAAACCCCATTTTAAGAATATGATATTTTTTTACAAGTCAAGTAAAGAGTTTTGGGATTAATTTCCCTAAATTTTCCAAGCTAAGGAAAAATAAGATTTTCAAGCTAAAGTTTAGTAAGTAAAGCGATTACGCATGGTAACCGGGAAGGATACCCGAGTTACTGGGTCAAGCCCAAGGCCCAAAGGTTGACCCAAAGAGGGTTGACCATAGTTGACTATAGTTGACTTTGTTCATGAGTTTTCTTGCATTAATACCCCCACAACAAAATGGGGTAGCTAAGAGAAAAAAAGGTCGTCTCCTAAACATAACTCGTGCACTTTGTTTCATCAAACTGTACCAAAACAATACTGGGGGGGAGCAGTTCTCACATCGGCACACATTATAAATAGACTGCCTTCACGGGTTTTAGGTTCAAGAAGTCCAATGGAAACTCTTTCTCAATTTTACCCTGATTTTCATACCACAAACAACCTCAGTCCTTGGATATTTGGGTGCATTTCCTTTGTTCATGTCCACAGCAACAACCGGGGAAAATTAGATCCTAGGTACATTAAGTGTGTCTTTGTCGGGTACTCATCCACCCAGAAGAGTTACAAATGCTTCCATCCACCGACTAGGAAACTCTATGTCTCGGTTGATGTCACATTTGTAGAAGGGAGACCATATTTTACTAAACCTTATCTTAGGGGAAGTCATATGTCATTGAAGATAAGGATTTTTCCTTCTTGAGTCATCATCTTCATTCTGGTCACCATCCACTCTACCCGTGACAAATCTACCAGTGTCAGATGCTCAACCATACTCTGCTACTGAGCCTAGTCCAAACACAGAGTCTCCAATCTTATCACTTGTGTCTCCTGTTATGTCAAATGTGTAGAATAATGTGACTCGTGATCATATACGGTATGGGAAAGGTAAGTTGTACTTGAGGAATTACGACCCAACTCCTGATTTGAGGCAAGCCCAAGCTTCCAACTAGACTCCTGCGAATGAGGTAATAGTATCTGAACCAACTCCACTTGTAGAGCATCAATTACCTGACCCTCAAATAACTGATCAAGACTTGCCCATAGCCGTGAGGAAAGGAACCTGAGAGTGTACCAAACGACCCTTATATCCTCTATCCCACTTTGTGTCCTTCAAGAAATTCTCACCAACCTATAGGCATTAGCTAATGAGGAATGGAGGAAAGCCATGAGAGTCGAGATGGACACACTGGAAAAGAATGGGACATTGGTGTTAGTTGATTTATCGAAAGGAAAGAAGATAGTAGGATGTAAGTAGATGTTTTCCTTGAAGTATAAGGCTAATGGATCATTAGAACGCTACAAAGCAAGGTTAGTTGCCAAAGGGTACACACAACATATGGAGTTGACTATCAAGAAACTTTCGCTCCAGTTGCGAAGATGAACACTGTGAGAATTTTACTGTACTTAGCGGCCAACTTTAATTGGGAACTACAACATTATAATGTGAAGAATGCTTTCCTACATGGTGACCTGGAAGAAGAAATCTATATGAGTATTCCACCAGGATTGGAGCAATAGAAAGAAGCAAGGTATGCAGGTTAAAGAAAGCCTTTTATGGTTTGAAATAGTCACCTCATGCTTGGTTTGGGAGATTTACCAAGGTGATAACAGCTACAGGGTACAAGCAGAGTTAGGGAGATTGCACTCTTTTCATTAAACACTCGGTGTCAGGGGGAGTCACGGCCTTGATATTCTACAAGGATGACATAATTGTGATTGGAAATGATGATGAGGAGAAGTAAGCCTTGACGCAATGTTTGATAAAAGAAATTGAGATTAAAGATTTGGGGAGATTGAAATATTTTCTAGGGATTGAAGTTGCTCACTCTAGACAAGGCATCTTCATTTCGCAGCAAAAGTACGTTACTGATCTTCTCAAGGAAACATGAATGCTTGCAAGTGTAATGACCAAAATTTTCACGAACTTATGATTTTCTTGTATATAAGAATCTAAAATTCGTACTATGTGTTTATGTGCAATTTTATGAAAATTATGAATACTAATACAAAATTCATAATTTTATCAGTATAGGGTTGAGTTCTCGGTAAATTAGCTACGAGACTCCATAATAGGCCTTTTAAGGAAAAAGGCATGATGAAATTTCATGAATTCATGTTGGTTAAAGTTTGACCAAAAAGTCAAAGTTTGACCGAAAAAAGTCAAATGTTGACCAGAGTGTTCAAACATAAGACGGTATTGTGATATGATAAGCAGTATGGAAAATATACTGCGAAAACCGTCTTTACGGACAAGATAGTATAATTAAGTTTTAAAACCACCATAGAAAAATCAAGCACCAAAACAGGGTATTAAGGGCCAAAGGGCTTTAAATAAAAAGAAAATTTTTTATACAGTCCAACTATACACAGATAAATTTTGGACTGCAGCTCAGTATAACAGTACTGAATTGTATTGTGTATCAGTAAACACAGTATTAGAAATATCTGTGTTGGCTTTAAAGTGGACTGTTTTTTAAGGAAAGAGGCAAACAAGCCTTAATTGTGCTTATCTCATCACCTTTTGGATTTATGACATCATTAAGGTTTAAAAAAAAAATTTAGAAAATTTTGGACTATTCTAGATGGTGAGGTGGCCGGCCATATAGGGGTCAAAGTATGATTATTTTGCTCCAAGGATTTATGAGCAAAAGTTGAACAAAAAATATTTGCAAAAGGGACCCATTTTTTCACCTATAAATAGGCCACAAGGGGGGGTCGGTTTTTGGTCCAAGAAATTGGAAAAAAATCAGCCAAACTCTTGCCATTTTCTCTCTCAAGAAATCCGGACTTCCAAGTGTGAGCAAGAACAAAGAAAAATTTGAGAACCAAAGGGGTTTTAGTGCTAGGGTGGTCGGTTTTTCTCTACAACAACAAGCAAGGGTTTTGAAAAATTTTTGTGCCCTTTTCTAGGCCTAGTGGCCGGCTGTGATAAGGAGGGAAAGTGAGGAGAATTGATAGTGGTTAGTGGCCGGTTTTGGTTCAAGCAAACACCAAGAGATCAACACAAATCTTGGTGCAAATTGGTGGAGTGAAACCGGTTTGGTGGAGTCTAGGAGGGGGAAGAATTTGAAAGCCAAACCCTAGCCCAAAATCTTGAGTTAATCAAGGTAATTTTCCCTAGACCTCAAACTTTTTAAATCGAGCTTTAAATTTGGAAATTTAAGTGTATTTCCAGGCAAGGGATGTAAGAGCATAAGCTCAATTTACTTATTGCCCTAGATTAGTTTAGGTGTGGTGCTTGATTAGGTATTAAGGGTGGTTTGATTTATGAGTTTGATTTATGAGCTTGCCTAGTTTTATGCTTATGCTTGATTGATTTTTTTTAGAATCGCATGCTAGGTGTTTAATAAGTTATATGTCCCCAAGTATGGTTAAGATTGTGCTTGGATATGCATGCTGAGTGTTTGATGTGATGAATGGTATGTTTTGTATGAATTTAGAACCATGCAAACCCTAGGAAGGCAAGTTCGATTATGGTTTGCATGGAGGTGAGCGAATCTCATGAATGTTGGTTTGGGACGTTAGAAAACACTGCATGTGTGACCCTAGGCTCCCGCGGTGGCTGGTTGAGTTAGATTTGCGACAATAGGACGTAAAACGAATTTAAGAATGATAACTGCCAGTTCGGGTACAAACCGACCAGTTTTCTGGAAAGTGAAATTTGAGACCTTTAGAGGCCGAATTGGGATAAACATAAAACATGAAAGTTGTAGAGAAGGGATTTTCCTAGAGGACAACTCAGACACTTTTTGAAAATAAGGCTCCAAAGGCCTTCGTTTTTGCAAAAACCCGAACCTGACCGTGCCCAGGATTTATGCACGGCCAGGTGAGTTCAAACGGCAATATGAACGTGTTAGAGTCCGAATTAAATTGTTCGTAAAACACGAAAGTTTTAGGATTTTTCGAGAGCTAAAACTTTCATGAAAAAACTTTTTCAAATTCAAATTGGATTTTTAAACTGACACGGATTTCTAAAGACTGTGCAGGGAACAGGAAATTCCTGCACAGGATTTCTAAAACAATGCAGAAAAACTGTATTTTTGCACCAACACCCCTGTTTTGACTATAAAAACTGTTCCAAAGGTATTTTTCAGCCTTTAATGATTTTTATAAAGTCACACTTTGAAAACTACGAATTTTTAAGTTAAACAAAAGATTGTTGTCAAAATTTCCAAATTTGGATTTTAAAAGCCAAAGTATAGTAACAAGAGGTTGACGGATAGTAACCGGGAAGGATACCCAAGTTACTAAAGCCTAGGCCCGATAATAGGAATAGTAACCTGATACTATTCATATATACATAGGTTTAATACCCAAGGTTACCTCAAGTAACCTAACAAGTAATGGATCAAGTTTGGTTAACCACAAACTCTAGGGTTACGATTAGTAACCTAGTAAATAATCAAGACATGTATGGGGGACATATAACTAGAATGTTGGAAAGATCACCAACATTTTATAGGATTCTTATCCTATGTTCTTTTTAATAGCAGGAAGGAACCTGCAGTTGCCACCTAAGTTGGAACAACAGGAAATAGTATAACAGGCAAGTATCAAACCTCACCTACAGTATGAAAATAGTAAACACTATTTTCAAATATGCTATGTTAAGATATGCTTTTTACATCATATTTTCAAGTGTACATGCTATGTTATTCTATGATATGTGATGCCATGCGATGATATGCTAACATATGTTATGACATGTTATGCCATGTTAGAAGAATGTCATGTTTTCAAAAATGCCATGTTTTCAAGAATACCATGTAATGGCAAGTGTTAAGTATGATATGACATAGTGACATCATGAGGCATGTTCACTAATGTGGAACCACATGGTAAGATAAATCAAGTAAGGTGTCGTACCAACCTCCCGTGATCGTGGAGGCTACATGTTTCAGTTGTGGTAATTACCTTCCGTGATCGTGAAGGGTCAAGTTATAATTCCCAGAACTGTTAGGGCCTTGCAAACCCTAGCTTTGTCTGGAGGCTGCGCGCTTTTGGTACGTACACTATGGGCCCACATGTTAAAGATAATAAGTTCAAGATTGAGTCTATAATAAAGCATAAGACATTCAATCAATCATAAATGGTTCATGCATAAGTTACATGATGATTGGCATGTTTCTTTTTAAAGATGTTTGAAATATTTTGTGAGATTATGTTTGAACTTGCTGGGCGAAAGCTCAATCTTATATTTCATACTGTAGGTAAGAAGCCTGCAGCTTAAGTGGTGGGCTATGCGGACGATGCGGCGGGTGAAGGGCGGTGTGGGATACCACTACGCATAATTTTCCGCATCCAATTTTCAGAAAATATGTTAATATTTCAAAAGTATTGTGACGACCCGCCTTGCACAGGCCGTCACTTGACTTAACTTGCTTGAACTTAAACTTGTTTTATCCCATTTTTAATCCTGAAAATAGTGGGGATTTTTTTTTTTTTTTTTTAAATAGCGGAAGCATTATACTTAGAAAATATTTACATACACTCATACGCAAATAAAATAACTGTCTGTTTTCTCAAAATAGATATATAAATAAAATCTTTCTGAGTTGCGAACCCCAACCCGTTCATCATTTCACAACCACCGGCTTCACCCTCCACCATGCAGTTAATTCAAAATAGGCTGTTTACCTACAGCAAAAACTTCAAACAATGAGCGAAAGCTCAGCAAGTACAACTCCTATACCGCAAACCAATTACATGAAACATACATAACCTTTTACATGGCATCTTAAACATGAAAGCATAAACATGGAATCATATTATCAATTTCTTCATCTTAAACATGACATTCTATCGTGAAATGCATGAACCGTTTATGTCCAGTTATGCTTGCTTTCTTGTATCAAACTTTATCTTGTTGATTTTACTTGTGGGCCCGTTAACTTGATGTGCACGTACCCGGCGCGCAGCTTGAGGAGATTTCCCAAGCTTTCGACCCGATCGTCATCAGGGGGCACGACACTTGCTCTTGTGGCCTTTTCTCAAACGTTCTGTTTGTATGTCTTTCTTGACATCTTTCCTCTTGATAGATTAGTGAGCATACTTATGTGATGTCTCCTAATCTCATGTTCTATCAATGCATGGACATGCGTACTTTTTTTTTCATGTAAGCATAATAACAATACTTGAAACATACTTTTAAAGCATGGCATTAGCATTTGAAACATTCATCATACAGTAAGCATATTGCAACCATCGAGCAAATCATCAAATAACACTTAAACAGTGTAAAGCAAACATGTTAGGTAAACATACAACTCTAGCCTATGCTGTAGGCGGCGTTGTACTTACCTTGTTTTTGTTGTTCGCGTGATCGAATTTCCTTTCCCGAGCACGCTCGCAGGTCACCTCCTGCCCATGGACGTTAATACGTGAGGTCTCTATTCTAAGATCGTGTAATGTCAGATTAAACCAACATATATATATTTTTCGGTTATATAAGTCCCTCTACTAACACACGTGAAGGGGTCACACGGCGTAACCCACAACGGAATTATTAATTAAGGGTTCATGTAGAGAATCATAATCTTAACTTAAACCTCAATCCGCAAGGTTAACTCTGGGCTTGGGCAAGGCCCTAGTAACTTGGAATAATTTTCCGGCTACTAACGCAGTATCTTATTCATTTTAATCTTGAAAACCTTCAACTTGTTTAAAAATATCATTTTCTTGTTTATTTAAGTAAGTTTGGTGAATAACACCCAAACTTGTCTTGAAAATTACAAAACACTTGAAAATATTTCTATAAAACTTTTGGGGATCGAAAACCGCCTTTGGAACGGTTTTCGGGTTTGAAAATGATGTTTGAAAGTTAGAAAAACGTTTTTCCTAGTCATTGGTCTAGAAAATCCCGTGCATGAGATTTTGCTCACTGCATGGCTTTTGTTTGAAAATTTATAACTTAAAATCTAAAACGAATTTGGAAAAGCTTTCTTCACAAAAGTTGTAGCTAACAAAAAGATCTAAAACTTTCATGTTTTGAACATTTTCTGATTCTGGTTCAGTTGATACCAGTTTTTGTTTGAACACATGTGAATCGTTGGAACTTGGTCACCCTGACCAGTTCTCGGTTTTTCTTAAAAACAAAGGCCATTGGAGCTTTATTTTTTGAAATATGTCCATGTTGTCCCCTTGGAAACACCCTAACGAACAACTTTCATGTTTTAAGTTTTTACCTATTTGGCCTCTAAGGACCTGTAAATCCCACTTTTCCGAGCTGCCGGGTGTTGGACCCGAGAGCAGTTTTGGTGTTAGTCCAAATTTTATGTCCCTATGCGTCGCTCTTGCTCGACCGCCCAATACGGGACCTACTAACACATGCACGTCCTCTAACGTCCCTCATACACATAAAATTTTAAATCCCGTGTTTTCGGATTCGACTCAAAGCCGAGACCCCTTGGTCCACGGTTTTGAGAGAGAAACATACATACAACATATCTCAACCATAACATCAAACAAACCCTAGAACATGCATCTAGAAATTTGATAAACATATTAGGGACATAAAACCCTTAAATAGAAACCCTAGCATGCATCTCTAGCACAAAAAAATCATAGAGCAAATCTCCAACCAAACATGCAAAAATAATCACCTCAAAAACCTAAATCAAGCATAAAATATAACCTAAGCTATTTAGGGCTAAAACCGAAAATTATGAGCTTAAGCTCTTACAACTTTTTGTGCTTGAAATACATGGTAAAACCCTTGAGAAAATGAACCAAAAATTTGAACCAAAAACTATGGCAAAGTTCGGATTTTTACCTCAAAAAATCCGGGGTGTCGCTAGCTTGATCCTAGTCGAAATTTAGCCTCCAAAGTGCACGGTTGGACCTCAAAAATGGTCACAAAATTTGTTAACTTCCTCCCCCAACCAACCTTGGCAAAAGAGAAGAAAATGCCCAAAAATCTTACCTTAAAATCCGTGGATCTCCTTAAGCATCAACTCACAAAATGGTTGGTTTTTCTTGGCTCTAGATCACACCCTCACTCAACCCTTGATTCTAGCCAAAACCTGAAAAAAAATTTCTTGGATTTTCTCAGCTCCCAAACACTCGGCAAGATGGGAAAGAGAGGGGAAAATTTTTTGAACAACTCTCTCCTTTGAACTCACAAGAAAACCGAAGGCTTTAGGGGTTTTCTCACCAAAATTTTTGGCTTAACTCCCTTGATCTCTCTCTCTCTCTCTCTCTCTCTCGGATTTTTGGAGGGGATTTTTCTGAATGGAATGGCTGAGAAAGAGGGTTAAGGGCTGCTGATTTTTGGGGTTTGAAATCCCTAGGAATAGTGTCTCTAGCTAGGGGAAATCCTAGCTTTCTTTTCCAAGGCAAATTTGGTTCAAATCTTGCTATTTGGTCCTCAAATTTTTACAAGCTATTGCCCAAAGGGCCTTGAGTGGCCGGCCATGAGGGGGAGAGGAATGGGGGAGTGGTTGACAACTCATAGATGAGGTGTCACATGCTCATTGGTCCAAGTGTGTGGAGGGTTATGTCCTAACTTAGCTTAATTATGATGTAATTAAGCTTAAAGGCTTGTTTGGTTCAATCTTTTTGAAAAATTGTGTAATTTCAACACATTGTAATAAATTTTAATACTGAGTTGCTAAAATACCCAGTATCGAAAATTGCATTGCATTTAAAAATTTCGATCTGTGAAAACTCGATCGGAAAATTTTTCTCTTATTTTCCGAATCCTTTCGCCCTGAACTCTAACTTAGTATGCTTGATTTTTCTAAGGTGATTTTAATTCTATTCAAACTCATCTTGATCAAGAAATGAGTTTTTAGCAGTAATTTCACTTGTACTGCGATCTTAAAATTCTTGTTTGACGTTTTCGACCGTTTGGTCTAACTGACTTATTGGTCAACATCGACTTGTCTTGAAATGTACAAATACGACCTCCTTTCACTCATAAAGGTCTTTTGCGAGTTCATGCAATTTGTTTTTGAGTCTTAATAAATCTTAAGAACTCGTGTCACAAAATTAAGTTCTAAAACGAACTTCCTCATGAAATACCGATTACGGTAAATATTTACACGAAATTTCTATAAATATGAACCGAAGAAATTCGGGTGTTACAATCTACCCCCCTTAAAAATTTTCGTCCTCGAAAATCAGAACAATTCGGGGTAGTTTCTTCTCATGTCGCTCTCGACTTCCCATGTCGCTTCTTCAACTGCATGATTCTTCCACAAAACCTTGACCATAGGAATCGTTCGGTTCCTCAGGACCTTATCTTCCCTATCGAGGATTCTGACAGGCTTCTCCTCGTATGTCATATCGGTCTGAACCTCTACCGGCTCCTGATGAAGTATGTGGGAAGGGTCCGAGATATACTTCTTGAGCATCGAAACGTGGAAAACGTCGTGCATCGATGCTAGCTCTGGCGGTAAAGCGAGTCTGTATGCGACCTTTCCAACTCTTTCCAGGATCTCGAACGGTCCTGTGTAGCGCGGGCTCAACTTTCCCTTCTTACCGAACCTCATTACTCCCTTCATCGGAGTAATCTTTATGAAGACTGCGTCCCCAACTTGAAATTCCAAAGGTCTGCGACGCTTATCAGCGTAACTCTTCTGACGACTGAAAGCCAATGTCGAGCCTTTGTTTGATTTTCTGGATATCCTCGGAGGTCTTTTTGATGAAGTCTGTCTTCTGTAGCTGCTTCTGGCCGACTTCTTGCCAATTAATTGGCGATCTGCACTTTCTCCCATACAACGCTTCGAATGGTGCCATGTCAATCGAAGAGTGATAGCTGTTGTTGTACGAGAATTCGATTACGGAAGCTTCTGATCCCAATTTCCTTTGAAGTCCAAGACATACGATCGCACATATCTTCAAGCGTCTGGATAGTTCTCTCCGATTGACCATCGGTTTGGGGGTGAAATGCAGTACTGAATTTCAATCTCGACCCCATTGCCATATGAACGCTGGTCCAGAAACGCGAAGTAAAACGCCCATCGCGGTCGGATATGATCGATCTCGGCACTCCGTGCAGCTTGACGACTTGATTTACGTAGAGTTCGGCCAATTTTTCTACTGAAAAGGTGGCTTTGATGGCGATAAAATGGGCTGATTTGGTCAATCTGTCGACAATGACCCAAATCGTATCATTCCCACTTGTCGTCCTTGGCAATCCTACTACGAAATCCATCGTAATTTGCTCCCATTTCCATTCTGGGAGTTCAATTTCTGTAGTTCGCCTCCGGGATGTCGGTGCTCTGCCTTAACTTTCTGACAAGTTAAGCAAGTCGATACGAATTCTGTCACGTCATTCTTGTAACGCCCCGACTTACACCATCTACGTAGGGGAATGACTACGTAGACGTGGGTCGTCACCTTACTTACTTACTTAACTTAATTCTTATTACTTTAAGCTTACTGAAAATTTCAGAGTAAAATTTTTTCTTTAAAACTTTATTTTAAAACTCTTTTACTCTTCAAACTTAAACTTGACTTAGTTCCATACTTCTTCTCATACATAAAACTTAACTTATCTTCATACATATTCATACGTACTCACCTGAGTACTAGATCGTGGACCAGACCCGACCTAGTGCGGATCGGTACAACACGAGGCAACTTGCTTGCCATACATACTTGAAACTTTTCTTAAAACATACCATTTCTTCAAAACACACTTTACAAATGTATTTTACAAAAACCTATTCTCTAAAACCCGTGGTGGTGTCCATTCCACATTTCACAGTCCGCAGCATCAACTCTCCACAGTATTGCATCAAGTATTGCCGGTAGGTCGCTTACCTACAGCATAAACATGAACTATGAGCTTTCGCTCAGCAAGCACAACTATTTAATCCGCAAAACATTTCATGATGACTTAATGCATGCACCATTTATGCTTTCTTACTGTTTTCATAGGTTAGCATACTTTTTGGCCCTTACATAACATAAAAGTACGTACCGTGGCGCGCTGCCATGGAGTAGTTGGGGCGGCCAGCCTTGTCCAACTCAAACCATGAACCAATCCCGACCTAACGCGGGTCGATACGACATAAGCATCCTGCTTATTATAATGATGCAAATCTTGTTCTTACCTTGTTTCATGCTTGAAACTTGTTTTCATATTCATAAACAGTTTCTTAACTGAAACTGGGATTTCCTATCTTACCGAATAACTTATCATTAGTGAGCATGCTTCGTGATGCCATAATATCAAACTATTCATCATATGAACTTACATACTATAACATACATCATGTACCTCTTAACATGAACTTGGATGCATACATGCCATACATTCATTATTTCTTGAATACGTACATGCCATTCATACTCTAAACATTCCATACATATTCTTAGTATTCATCATATCTTGAAAACATACATACATACATATCATAAACATTTCTTGTACACATAGCGTCATGAACTTGATATCATACAGGCCATATCATTTTATCATACTCATATCATCATAAACTTGAAAGCATACATCAAACAATTTCGTTTATGCTGTAGGCGGAGTTGTACTTACCTTTACTGCGCCTTGAATTAAATTACTTCACTCAAACAGGTCGTTTTCCTGTTTTCAAGAAAATCATAGGATAAGCATCATCCTATCATAACAACGTATCGATTCGAGTTGCTAACTTAATACAAACCACAAATCCTAAAATTCAACTCCTTTTTGAAATTTAGTAAAACCCTAGAGTTCTCAAAACCGGGTTTTAAACCAATTCATAGGGTTTGATCCTTTTCTTACTAATCTGCTTAAAATTTGAAAAAGTTTTCTTCATGAAAGTTGTAGACCTTGAAGTCTCCTTCAACTTTTAGTTTTAACTCAAAACCGAATTCGGTACTTATCCTGCTTGTTTCTTCCTTTGAAGATTTTTCGACCAAATTCATTACTCATAAATTGGTCTCGGGTTTTTGCAAAAAAAAGGTCTTAGAGGCCTTATTTTCAAAAACTGTCCACGTTGGCCTCTAGTATTTTCCCTTCTCTACAACTTTGTAGTTTTGACTTTTTCCAAATTCGGCCTCTAAAGGCCTCAAAATCTGGTTATTAGAAAAACCGTTCAGTTTGAATCTTACTCATGCATACTTAAATCATTGTGCATAAAACTTAATAAACTAAGCTCATGCTCATACTTAATGATCTTATACTCAAACCCTAACTGAAACTTAAATTAAGAACTAGAGGATTCAAGTATTTATCTCAAGTTCCACGGATTAAAATCCTTAAGCTAGAGTTTTGAAACTTTCCTCAAACTTTCAATACCAACCGAAAACTCTTTCTCTTGTTTTCTCTTCTTTCTTTTCTCTCCTCCCTTGCTCGGCTTCTATGGCAGAGTTTAGAGGGTTTGTGTTGCTTGTGTGTTTGTGTTGGCTAACCAAAATAATGAGAGAGCCTTCACCTATTTATAGATGAAGCACAAGTTTCTAAAATTGCCTACTAACCCCTAAAGATACAACCATTGCTCCTTAGTCCTTGGAAGAAACCAATTTGGTCTTGTCTTCTTGAGTGGTGGCCGGCCATCCTTGCTCTAGATGGCCAAGTGAGCAAAGCTAGGGGTTGACTCATCAAGGCTAGATGCATGAGGTGCCTCTCCCTTGTGATGGCCGGCCATGAGGTGTTGAACCATGCTTGATCTAGCTAGCCAAGCAAGCAAGACTATGTGCTTACTCACCAAACCTAGAACATGATGTGTCAACTTTTGGTGAACCCTTATTTTCATAATTGCTTATTGGTCCTTAAGTTAAGAGCACAATATTTGCTCAAAAAACCCCAAAGGTGGCCGGCCATAGAGCCATGTGGAGGAGCATGCTAGCTCAAGTTTGTAGCTTAGTCAAATAAGCAAAGCTAGTTTGCTTATTCACCACTCTAGAAGCATGACATGTCAACCTCACAAATTTTCTTATAAAATTCTTGTTTTCACAATTACATATTGGTCCTTAATAGCAAAATATTTGCTCATGCCCCCTATGTGGTGGCCGGCCATGCTTGTCTCAAATAGCCAAGTAAGCAAGGCTAGGGAGGCTTGCTCACCAAGGCTAGAAGCATGAGGTGTCTTCTCCCAGTGATGGCCGGCCTTAGGTGGCGAGTGGTAATTGCCCTTGCTAGCCAAGTGAGCAAGGCTAGGTGCTTGCTCATCCAAGCTAGGACATGAGGTGTCCAATGCTCATGATGGCCGGTTCTTAGGTGGTGAGCTGTGCAAGCCTTAGCTAGCCAAGTGAGCAAGTCTAGGAAGGTTGTTCACCAAAGCTAGGCCATGAGGTGTTGTCTCCTTGTTATGGCCGGTCATGGGTGATGAGTTGTGCAAGCCTTGGCTTGCCAAAGGAGCAAGGCTAGGAGGGTGGCTCATCCAAGCTACAAGCATGAGGTGTCTCTCCCTCATGGTAGCCGGCCATAGTGTGCCAAATAGGACTAACTTTGCTAGTTGAACCATAACCCAAAATCAACCAAGCAAATCAAAGTGCTTAGTTACTAAACTTAGGGCATGATTTGTCAACTTTTAATGACACTTAAATTCTTCTAATTTGCATAATGCTCCTCAAAAACAAGATCCCTTGCTCAAAAGGCCATGATGTGGCCGGTTCCCATGGTGATACATGGAACAATGTGATTGGTTCTAACTAGTCATTCAATTCAATCTTAACTTGTCTTCCTTGATTTCCAATCAAGCTAACGAACTTGAAATGGATCAATTACTTAATTGAATTAAGAAACTGTACTTAAAAAGTCCTTAGTTCAAAAATTTACATATTTGCTGCTAAGTCCACAACTTTTCCCAAAATTGCACATTGGCCCCTAAAGGCAAAAATGTTTGCACTTTAGTCCCTGTAAATTGGCCGATTACAACTAAATTTCCAAATATCAAATTTCTTGCTTGATCATGCCTTATAAGACTTCTTAACTTCTAAAAGTTCAAAATCATGAACTTTTCTTAGATTTGCAAAATGACCCCTAAACATAAAATATTTGCATTTTGGTCCCTGTAAGGTGACCAATCATGGCAATGACACTTGTCATCTGAGGTGTCATCCTTAAAGGCCTTGTTTGGCTTATTTCCTAAATGCAGTCCATTTTCATACTAACATGGATATTCATATACTGTTTTCAACTGATAACAGTATAATTTTACTGGACCAACGTCCAAAACTTATTTGAACTGCGTATAGGATTTTCTTAAAATTATAAACTATTAACATAGAGTTATAAATCACAACTTCCTCTTTTAACAAAAGAGTCTTAAATTAATATGATCGAATCTTTGAGCAAAAGATTCAACAATCATTCTTAGAAAACATATCATACTTATCACATAAACAGACTTTGATTCGTAACGAAAGAAATCATAAGTTTACAAACAAGTTGGTTATTACAAAAGTCAACTTGGTCAAACTTTGATCGTAATAAAAATCATAAATTCCTATTTTTCCCTTTTTTCAAAAGGCCTCATGCGTGACTAAGCAAACTATTTTTGAGTCTCGTAGCTAATTCAACGAGAACTCAAACATATACTGATATTCAACTCAGATCATGAGCTTGATATCGACAAACATGGTTCAGTCTTAGATTTTCCTTGTCTCTAAGGAAATCATAGGTTCATCATAATTTCGGGTTCTTACAATTCTTCATGTTGGGCCACCAGTACGTCTCCTTGAGGTCCTTGTACATCTTGGTAGCTCCTAGATGTACAGAATATGGCGTCTGGTGTGCCTCTTTTAGGATTTGTTCCTTTAATTCCTTCACTTTTGGAACCCAAATCCGTCTCTTGAAGTGGATTATTCCATCTGCAGAAGTCGTAAAATCCTTGCCGTCCTGATCAGCAAGTCGCGCCTTCCTCAACGAAGAATCTTCTCCCTGATGCGCCTTGATTCTGTCCAGCAAATCGGAGTGAAGAGTCAGTGAATCCAATCTCCCGGTGATTATTTCCAGTTGATAATTACTGAACTCTTTCTGCAACGCCTTGGGAAGTGCTTCAATGGACATCAGTGTGCCTACTGATCTCCTACTCAGCGCATCGGCTACCCTGTTGGCCTTTCTAGGGTGTTAAAGGATTTCGCAGTCGTAATCCTTTACTAACTCCACCCATCTTCTTTGCCTCATATTTAGCTCCTTCTGGGTAAAAATATACTTGAGGCTCTGGTGATCTGTGTAGATCTCGCACTTGTTTCCATACAGATAATGTCTCCATATCTTAAGTGCGAAGACCACCGCTGCTAGCTCCAAATCGTGCGTAGGATAATTCTGTTCATGATTCTTCAGCTGTCTTGATGCATAAGCTACTACCTTTCCGTCCTGCATCAGAACTGCACCTAACCCAGTCTTGGAAGCGTCGCTGTAGATTATGAAATTTCCTGCATCAACATTTGGAATGATGAGCACCGGGGCACTTGTCAGCTTTTTCTTCAGCTTCTGGAAGTTTTCCTCGCACTTTGGAGTCCATTCATACTTTTTGTCCTTCCTGGTGAGGGCCGTGAGGGGTGCTGCTATCCTGGAGAATCCCTCTACGAAACGTCGATAGTATCCAGCGAGCCCTAGGAAGCTTCTTATCTCAGTAACGTTCCTGGGGGTCGGCCATGAGCTAACTGCTTCAATCTTCGCTGGATCTACAGAAACTCCCTCTTTTGATACTACATGCCCCAAAAAGTGAACCTTCTCCAGCCAAAATTCACACTTCGTGAATTTGGCGTATAGCTGATGTCGCCTCAACATTTCCATTACCAGCCTGAGGTGCTGTTCGTGCTCCTCTTTGGATCTCGAGTAGATCAAAATGTCATCGATGAAAACGATGACAAATTTGTCCAAGTATTCCTTGAAAATTCGGTTCATGAGATCCATGAATGCAGCTGGGGCGTTCGTCAATCCGAATGGCATTACTAAAAACTCGTAATGCCCATAGCGCGTCCTGAAAGCCGTCTTGAACACATCCGACTCCTTGATTCGAAGTTGGTGATAACCTGATCGCAAGTCCACTTTGGAGAACACTTCTGCTCCTCTAAGCTGGTCGAACAAATCGTCGATCCTGGGCAGTGGGTACTTGTTCTTGATCGTCAGCTTGTTCAATTCTCTGTAGTCGATGCACATGCGCAACGATCCGTCCTTCTTTTTCACGAACAGGACAGGTGCTCCCCATGGAGAGTGGCTTGGTCGGATGAATCCTCTGTCGAGTAACTCCTGCAACTGTACTTGGAGTTCTCTTAGCTCGGCCGGTGCCATTCTGTACGGCGCTTTTGACACTGGTGCAGCTCCGGGTAGCAACTCGATCTCGAAGGAAATCTCACGCTCCGGTGGAAGTCCGGGTAGATCCTGTGGAAAGATGTCCAGATATTCCCTAATAATAGGAACTCCTTCCGGTGTCAATTCTTCTTCTTGCTCCTTGTCCACCAAATTAGCCAAATATCCCTGGCATCCATTGGCTAACATTTTCCAGGCTTTCATTGTGGAGATGAGCTTTGTGGTGGAATGTCGGGACTGTCCTTGAAAACTGAAATCCTCATCGTCGCAGGGGCTGAACGTGACGTTACGCTTTCGGCAGTCGATCTTTGCGTTGTGACGGCCTAAGAAGTCCATCCCCAAGATCACATCGAAATCGTGTAGCCTGATTGCGATGAGATCTGCGAGTAATTCTCTGCCATTGATCCTAATAGGAACATTTTGGATCCAAAAGTTGGACCTCAAAACTTCTCCCGATGGCAAAGATGCTGAAAAGGTCTGCTCTACTCTACTCCCGACTCTGCCTAACTTCTGAGCGAACTCCATCGATATGAACGAGTGGGTAGCGCCAGAATCAAGTAGGGCAATTACATCATAGGTGGCGATAAAAAGCTGACCTGTCACCACGTTGGAGGTGCCCGCTTCTGCATCTCCCCTTGTATAAGCGTAGATCCTGGCCTGTGGCTCGGGTGCCTCCAATCTACCCTGGACAATCGATGGACCTTCGACTGTGGCCTGCACTGCATGTAATTGCTGGTGTTGGGGGTTTCTGTTCGGATAGGGCTGGTACTGCTGCTGTGTATTCTGAGGACAGCTTCTCGCGTAGTGCCCTTCCTTGCCGCAGACATAGCAAGTGTTGGTCCCCTGACGACAGACACCCGGATGCTTCTTACCACACTTGTTGCACTGAGGGTAACTATTCTTGTTCCTCTCGTTGCCTTGGTTGTTTCTCTTCTGGGGGAAATTTCTCTGCTGTCCCTGGTTGTTGAAATTCCCCTTCCGCTTGTTCTTTCCGGGTTGTCGGGGACCTTGTGCATTGGGGTTGCTGGCCTGGGCTTGTGGCTTAGCCTCCGTGGATTGACGAGATTGGTTCGTCTTGGCTAGAGCTTTCTCTTCTTTCTTGGACTGGTAAAATTGGGCTCTGGCCTCCTTATCCCTGTTGATCCAATACTCGGCTCTCAGGGCTCTCTCAATACAGTCCGACACTGTTACAGGGGGACTGTTTCCGGCGCTCACTTGGCGGGCAATATCCGTGCGGAACATCTTCATCATCAACCGCACTTTCTCAGTTTCACTGGTAATTAAGTTCGGGCACAACCGGGCCAATTGCTCGAACTTCTTGACAGCTTCCATCACTGTCATGGATCCTTGAGTGAAGTTGGTGAGTTCGTCCTGCTGGGCAGCTAGGACTTCTTTGTTGTAGTACATAGCCCTGAACTCATCCACGAAGTCTCGCCAGGACATAGTCAGCACATTTCTTCTCATCTGCACTGTTATCCACCAGTGCCTCGCGTCCTTTTTCAGCGCAAAGGATGCACAGTGTAATTTCTCTTGCTCGGTCAGGTGCATAAAGTCCAGAATGACTTGCATGTCGATCAGCCAGTTGTCGGCTGCAATCGGATCAATTGGCCCCTCGAACTCGGGCGCCTTCATCCTTCTGAACCTTTCATACAGAAGGTCCTCTCTCACCGGCTGTGACTGCATCTGTACTTCAGCCGGGGCTACTGGAACCTCAGCGTTCTGCGGAATTTCCTGCCTGACCTCTGGTTGGGCTACCGGAGGAATATTCGGC
The DNA here is from genome assembly GCA_009761775.1 of Ficus carica. Lineage (NCBI taxonomy): Eukaryota > Viridiplantae > Streptophyta > Magnoliopsida > Rosales > Moraceae > Ficus > Ficus carica. The sequence continues at coordinate 44,475 of VYVB01000537.1, forward strand.
ACTTGAGGTGCTACGGGAGGAATAGGTTGCACTGGCGGCACTGCCAGAGGGACTGGCTGTGCCGGTGGTGGAACCTCTTGGACTCTGGGTCCCTGATTCTGCTGAGCTAGCTGCTCCCGAATAAGAGTCATCTCTTGTTGCTGCTCTTGCAGCTGGCGTTGTATATTTGCAAGTATGGTGGTCAAATCCTGTGCTGGAGGATTTACCGGCATTGTTCTCCTCGGACGTACCATCTTGTAACCTCTATAGCAAGAAAAGATATTAATCACATCTCTTCTTTCATATAATTATTATCATTACATCATAAAACATCACAACATGCATGTAACATCAAAATATACTTGTATCTTGCCATAACTCAAGGGCAGATATTTAATGACATATTTACTTGTAAAAAGAAACTCATAAAGAGAAATGAAAATATCATTTGATTCATTTAACTCGTGTCTGCACGGTCTCTTTGTACATAATCAAAATACAAGGCTTTTCAAAATACATGATTCCCTCGGCATATTTTCAAAAAGGTGCCGGGTACTGATATATATACATAATTTCAAAAATACTGGTCACTTTATCAAAAATACACATGGTTAAAACAACAAGATGGAAGTGATCTAACACTTTCCATCATACATAAGGTACATCCTAACGTCCGAATGTACATAACAAAATATAAATAGAATTCTAGTACAAAAGAAAGATGGTACAAAACGAAACGGCCCTAATCTAACGGATGACCTCGATCTCAAGCGCGGATATATCGGAATCCGTGTCGTCCCCTAAATCGTCTTCCCAGTCCCCGTCATCTGGAACGATGTGATGTGGCTCGTCCTCGAGGGAAAACTCTTCGGGATCCTCCTCGTCGTCCGGGATCTCCTCAGGATCTTCCATGTCTTCATCGTTGTCCTCCTCATCTTCATCATCACTGGATATGATGATGAGTGGATTCTGGGCGTGCTCCATCTTATCCTCAAGTGGTCCGACCTCATACTGAGGATCTTCGTCCTCGCCGGCAAGCGGCCCCACCTCATACTGTGGCTCGGGCTCATCAGCATCATCGACTGGGGGCTGCTCAGGGTTCGCTGGAGCATCATTCCCAGCGTCTTGAGCAATGATCTCTGCCGCTAAGATATCGTTGAGGGTCCCAGCGACGGTCGAGTGGAGGGTAGGCTGCGGAACATGCTGTCTGATGTGAGGCGGCGTTCCGTTCACTAGTAGAGTCACTACCTCCAACTGGGGCTCTGGAAGATCCTGGGGTACATGGGGATGCATCATCTCCTCAAACCTCCACCAGTAGTGGCTCATCGTCTCGCCCGGGTATGCGTGCCAGGCCTGGGATAATATCTGGTACCGTGTATGACGCATATCACGGTAAATATCCGGATCTCTAGCAGGTGCACCCTCATCTCTGGGTGGGAGTGGTCCGTAGCGCTCTAACATCACCGCACGAAACTGCGCCCAGGTGCGACTAGGCACCTGACGCTCACCAATATCGATCCACCATAGTCGCGCATCTCCGTAAAGACATTTAGCAGCGAGCATGATTTCCAGATAGTCCGGGATGTGACACATCAAGAATGTTTGCTCCATATCGTGGAGCCACGCCTCGACGTGCACTGTACGCCTCGTGCTGTCAAAGGATAGGGGGTGTGCGCGGAAGAAAACCGTAACGGAGTCTCTGTCCTCTTCGGTCATCATGGGGTCCATCGTACCGTATCTAACACGCAATACTTAACTATAAGCATACATATATAAAACATAAAGTAAATCTAAACTTACATATGGTGGCGGCGATGGCAGGCAGACCATGAAATGATGTCGCAGGGAACCGCTCTGATACCAATCTGTGACGACCCGCCTTGCACAGGCCGTCACTTGACTTAACTTGCTTGAACTTAAACTTGTTTTATCCCATTTTTAATCCTGAAAATAGTGGGGATTTTTTTTTTTTTTTTTTTTTTAAATAGCGGAAGCATTATACTTAGAAAATATTTACATACACTCATACGCAAATAAAATAACTGTCTGTTTTCTCAAAATAGATATATAAATAAAATCTTTATGAGTTGCGAACCCCAACCCGTTCATCATTTCACAGCCACCGGCTTCACCCTCCACCATGCAGTTAATTCAAAATAGGCTGTTTACCTACAGCAAAAACTTCAAACAATGAGCGAAAGCTCAGCAAGTACAACTCCTATACCGCGAACCAATTACATGAAACATACATAACCTTTTACATGGCATCTTAAACATGAAAGCATAAACATGGAATCATATCATCAATTTCTTCATCTTAAACATGACATTCTATCGTGAAATGCATGAACCGTTTATGTCCAGTTATGCTTGCTTTCTTGTATCAAACTTTATCTTGTTGATTTTACTTGTGGGCCCGTTAACTTGATGTGCACTTACCCGGCGCGCAGCTTGAGGAGATTTCCCAAGCTTTCGACCCGATCATCATCAGGGGGCACGACACTGGCTCTTGTGGCCTTTTCTCAAACGTTCTGTTTGTATGTCTTTCTTGACATCTTTCCTCTTGATAGATTAGTGAGCATACTTATGTGATGTCTCCTAATCTCATGTTCTATCAATGCATGGACATGCGTACTTTTTTTTCATGTAAGCATAATAACAATACTTGAAACATACTTTTAAAGCATGGCATTAGCATTTGAAACATTCATCATACAGTAAGCATATTGCAACCATCGAGCAAATCATCAAATAACACTTAAACAGTGTAAAGCAAACATGTTAGGTAAACATACAACTCTAGCCTATGCTGTAGGCGGCGTTGTACTTACCTTGTTTTCGTTGTTCGCGTGATCGAATTTCCTTTCCCGAGCACGCTCGCAGGTCACCTCCTGCCCATGGACGTTAATACGTGAGGTCTCTATTCTAAGATCGTGTAATGTCAGATTAAACCAACATATATATATTTTTCGGTTATATAAGTCCCTCTACTAACACACGTGAAGGGGTCACACGGCGTAACCCACAACGGAATTATTAATTAAGGGTTCATGTAGAGAATCATAATCTTAACTTAAACCTCAATCCGCAAGGTTAACTCTGGGCTTGGGCAAGGCCCTAGTAACTTGGAATAATTTTCCGGCTACTAACGCAGTATCTTATTCATTTTAATCTTGAAAACCTTGAACTTGTTTAAAAATATCATTTTCTTGTTTATTTAAGTAAGTTTGGTGAATAACACCCAAACTTGTCTTGAAAATTACAAAACACTTGAAAATATTTCTATAAAACTTTTGGGGATCGAAAACCGCCTTTGGAACGGTTTCCGGGTTTGAAAATGATGTTTGAAAGTTAGAAAAACGTTTTTCCTAGTCATTGGTCTAGAAAATCCCGTGCATGAGATTTTGCTCACTGCACGGCTTTTGTTTGAAAATTCATAACTTAAAATATAAAACGAATTTCGTAATTCTTTCTTCACGAAAGTTGTAGCTAACAAAAAGATATAAAACTTTCATGTTTTGAACATTTTCTGATTCTGGCTCAGTTGATACCAGTTTTTGTTTGAACACATGTGAATCGTTGGAACTTGGTCACCCTGACCAGTTCTCGGTTTTTCTTAAAAACAAAGGCCATTGGAGTCTTATTTTTTGAAATATGTTCATGGTGTCCCCTAGGAAACACCCTAACGAACAACTTTCATGTTTTAAGTTTTTACCCATTTGGCCTCTAAGGACCTGTAAATCCCACTTTTCCGAGCTGCCGGGTGTTGGACCCGAGAGCAGTTTTGGTGTTAGTCCAAATTTTACGTCCCTATGCGTCGCTCTAGCTCGACCGCCCAATGCGGGACCTACTAACACATGCACGTCCTCTAGCGTCCCTCATACACATAAAATTTTAAATCCCGTGTTTTCGGATTCGACTCAAAGCCGAGACCCCTTGGTCCACGGTTTTGAGAGAGAAACAGACATACAACATATCTCAACCATAACATCATACAAACCCTAGAACATGCATCTAGAAATTTGATAAACATATTAGGGACATAAAACCCTTAAATAGAAACCCTAGCATGCATCTCTAGCACACAAAAATCATAGAGCAAATCTCCAACCAAACATGCAAAAATAATCACCTCAAAAACCTAAATCAAGCATAAAATATAACCTAAGCTATTTAGGGCTAAAACCGAAAATTATGAGCTTAAGCTCTTACAACTTTTTGTGCTTGAAATACATGGTAAAACCCTTGAGAAAATGAACCAAAAATTTGAACCAAAAACTATGGCAAAGTTCGGATTTTTACCTCAAAAATCCGGGGTGTCGCTAGCTTCATCCTAGTCGAAATTTAGCCTCCAAAGTGCACGGTTTGGACCTCAAAAATGGTCACAAAATTTGTTAACTTCCTCCCCCAACCAACCTTGTCAAAAGAGAAGAAAATGCCCCAAAATCTTACCTTAAAATCCGTGGATCTCCTTAAGCATCAACTCACAAAATGGTTGGTTTTTCTTGGCTCTAGATCACACCCTCACTCAACCCTTGATTCTAGCCAAAACCTGAAAATTTTTTTCTTGGATTTTCTCAGCTCCCAAACACTCGGCAAGATGGGAAAGAGAGGGGAAAATTTTTTTTGAACAACTCTCTCCTTTGAACTCACAAGAAAACCGAAGGCTTTAGGGGGTTTTCTCACCAAAATTTTTGGCTTAACTCCCTTGATCTCTCTCTCTCTCTCTCTCTCTCTCTCTCTCTCGGATTTTTGGAGGGGATTTTTCTGAATGGAATGGCTGAGAAATAGGGTTAAGGGCTGCTGATTTTTGGGGTTTGAAATCCCTAGGAATAGTGTCTCTAGCTAGGGGAAATCCTAGCTTTCTTTTCCAAGGCAAATTTGGTTCAAATCTTGCTATTTGGTCCTCAAATTTTTGCAAGCTATTGCCCAAAGGGGCTTGAGTGGCCGGCCATGAGGGGGAGAGGAATGGGGGAGTGGTTGACAACTCATAGATGAGGTGTCACATGCTCATTGGTCCAAGTGTGTGGAGGGTTATGTCCTAACTTAGCTTAATTGTGATGTAATTAAGCTTAAAGGCTTGTTTGGTTCAATCTCTTTGAAAAATTGTGTAATTTCAACACATTGCAATAAATTTTAATACTGAGTTGCTAAAATACCCAGTATCAAAAATTACATTGCATTTAAAAATTTCGATCTGTGAAAAACTCGATCGGAAAAATTTTTTCTCTTATTTTTCCGAATCCTTTCGCCCTGAACTCTAACTTAGTATGCTTGATTTTTCTAAGGTGATTTTAATTCTATTCAAACTCATCTTGATAAAGAAATGAGTTTTTAGAAGTAATTTCACTTGTACTGCGATCTTAAAATTCTTGTTTGACGTTTTCGACCGTTTTGGTCTAACTGACTTATTGGTCAACGTCGACTTGTCTTGAAATGTGCAAATACGACCTCCTTTCACTCATAAAGGTCTTTTGCGAGTTCATGCAATTTATTTTTGAGTCTTAATAAATCTTAAGAACTCGTGTCACAAAGTTAAGTTCTAAAACGAACTTCCTCATGAAATACCGATTACGGTAAATATTTACACGAAATTTCTATAAAATATGAACCGAAGAAATTCGGGTGTTACAAGTATATTATGTTATGCAGTATGTATGAAGTTTGAAGACTTGAGATCATACTTTCAGTATGGTTTGTATGCATGACAAGTTTTTCTCTACAAGATAACTTATGTGAATATGTTTTAAAAAAAAAAAAATTCTCAAATTTATAAGTAAAGAACAAGTATGTATGGTGTCGACCTGGCTTGGGAAGTCGGGGCGTCACATATAGAGCCAAACCATCGACTTGGAGATCAAGCAGTAGATAAGGAGATGTACCAGAGATTAGTTGGAAAACTTATCTACCTTTCTCACACTCGGCCAGCCATACTATTTTCTGTGAGTGTCATCAACCAATTTATACACGACCCCAAGGAGATTCATCTTCAGGCTGCCTACCGTGTGCTCCACTCCTTGAAAGCTAATCCATGAAAAGGAGTAATGTTCAAGAGAAACTTTGAGCTGGTCCTCGAAGCTTACACTAATGTAAATTATGCAGGGTCTCCAATGCATAAAAGGTCGGCTTCAGGGTATTATACATTCCTTAGAGGAAACCTGGCAACGTGGCGAAGCAAGAAGCAAAATGTCATAGCCTTATCTAGTGCAGAGGCCTAGTCTAGAGCAATGGCACAAGAGGTTTGTGAGCTGTTATGGCTGAAGATAATACTGGAAGACTTGAGGATTAAATGGAGTGGATAAATGAGACTCTACTGCGACAACAAATCAGCAATCAACATTGCACATAATCTAGTGCAACATGACCGAACTAAGCACATCTAAATAGACAGACATTTTATCAAGGAAACGTTAGAGAGTGGATTGATTTGCACACCGTATGTTCCTATAGGAGGTCAGTTGGTATATGCTCTCACAAAGGGACACAACAGTGTTACATTTCAAGAGTTGATTTCCAAGCTAGGAATGGATGATACCTATTCACCAGCTTGAGGGGGAGTATGGAAAAATATGTGTTAATTTCCTTGATTAGTGGCCTGACTGTGTAAATATTTGTTTCCTGAAGTGTAGGGTTTAGATTTGATAGAAAGTCAAGGATTCCGAAACTGGGTTTCCTATTTTTAGTTAGTTACTAGTTTTTCTTCTATGTAAATTCTTGTATATAGCCCAATAGAAGCTTTTGTATAATCAACACAGATTCAATACAATTCTTTCGTCTTTCACCACAATACATGTATGTGAAATTTGGTTCAACTATAACCCATTATTTGGCTTGGACGAAGTAGTAAGTAAGCATGCATTTGGTGTTAAGATTTAGATTGTAGAATTTGGGTTTGGATTGATTGTGTATTTATCGAGGCGTTTGAATTGTTTAGTGTGTAAAATCTATATCCAAACCTTAATTTATACCTTTAAGGCTACAGAAGTAGAGACACCAAGAACTAGAAACATTTATGTTTATCACTGCTATTTTTATTGGTTTTTTCCAAAACACAAGTGATGGCGTGTAACCTTAGTACCAAGGGAAGGAAGCTTTGAGTTCAATTTGTTGGGTCCAAGAAATTCCAAGAACCATACTTGTATGCGAAATTTGGTTCAATTATAACCCAAAATTTGGCTTGGACGAAGTAGTAAGTTTTAGCATGCGTTTGGTGCTAAGGTTTGGATTGTAGGATTTGGGTTTTGATTGATTGTGCATTTATTTAGGTGTTTGAATTGTTTGAGTTAAAAAGCATAAAAACTTGAAATATGTTCGGAAAGAAAATATCAAAATGGAGCTTTTTTCGTTCGTCTCGAAATTCTATGTAATCAAAAAAAAAAAATATTTCATTTGGACTTGTCTATGCAAAGTTATGGACTTTAAAATTTGAGTTACAAAACTGTGTGAATAGTGAAGCTGAGGGAAAAAGATAAAAATTGGATTGTAATTGTATGGCTTGGATTCTTGGTCCAAACGCAAGCATGAGTTTGGTGCTAAGGTTTAGAATGTAGAATTTTGGTTTGAATTGATTGTGCGTTTATCAAGGCGCTTGAATTATTAGAGTTAAAAGTGTAAAAACTTGAAATGTGTTTGGAAAAAAATTACCAATATGGAGCTTGTTTCGTTCATCTAGAAATTCTATGCAATTTAAAAATAAATAAAAAAACCATCTCATTTGGATTTGTCTATGCAAAGTTTAGACTTTTAAAGTTTGATTTACAAAATTGTGTGAATAGTGAAGCTGAGGGAAAATGACAAAAATTAGATTGTAATTTTGGGATTTGGATTGTGGATCCATAGGATCAATTTGAATTCTAGCGTCGAAAAATATATCTTTTTAATATATCATGTAACAACCAGAACTTTTCAGACCGTTAACTAACTTGCTTATTTTTATTTAATTTAGTCTTAACACTTATTTATGTTAAGTTCCAAAAATACATAATTTTTTTATTTGTACTTAAAGAGTACTAAGGAAATTGAAATTTCTAAATGATAAATATAATATTGAAATTCGTATTTAAATAATATTTAGAAAAACTATAACATCTTGTGAGTTGAAAGAAAAGACTATAAAGTATTAACATAGTTATAAATATAGTCGATAGAAAATAATTTAAGAAGTCTAAATACAGAAATTAAATTTGTGATGGTATCCCACTCCCTTCTTTCATCGCTCCGCACAGCTTCGCCGGTCCAGAAAATATCTAAGTAGCGGGTTGTTTACCTGCGTTACCTACAGCAAGAACACACACGTATGAGCTTTCACTCAGTAAGTACAAACAATATCTCACAAAACATTTTCATAAAATCATATCATCACACGTAATATCATGAATATTTAAAAATGCATGTGATATATGTGTGTTCAATTATGATTTATTATATACATGTCTTGTCTACTTAAGGGCCCCTATGTCGTACCCATAGCGCGCAAACAATGGGGAGTTGGGGGAGCGACCCTCCAACAACCTCCAAGGTCATAACTTATAACTTTCGTTCTTATCATATTCTCTCACTAATTGGAGATTGGTATGACACTTAATCCTATCTTTCGTTAGCCTCATTCTTATTATTTGTGACAATGTGTAGATTTATATGTCACTATGCATCTATCATTACGGCATATATATCTGTGAGGCATGTTGATAACTCTGGAAATTAGAGTTATCTTAGGCACTTTTAGACTTGGATGCAGTTGGTTTAGAGAGCATTTGTGTTATTTTTAGAATATTTTCCTTTCTTTTATGTTTATGTGAACTTTTTATCTTGGGTTTAGTGTTTGGTTGAAATTATGGCAATTGTGAAGCAAAATCTGGTCAAATGAGGGCTGATGTGTGTTTTAATTCTCATGTGAATTATAGAAGAAGCTGAGCCAAAAATGCTGTAGCAATTCTCACAGCATTCCTTGCAGCAAATTGTACCAGCTAGCATTATTTTGAAGCAAAAAGAAGATTACAGCTCATATTTGTGGGGGTCACTTTTCTACCTCAGCTGGGAGGTCACGGGAGCCTTGGGTTTTTGCCCTAAAGGGTGAGTACATTGGGAGGCAGCCGCATTGGAGAAGGGGAGCTGAGAAATAGAAAATTTGGATAGTACAGAGAAAGAGAAAAAAGGGGAAGAGTACAGGGAGAGAGAGAGCTGCAGATTGGCTTCCATTATTCATGTCTATTTGGAGAGTGAGCTCAGGAGAAGAAGAAAAAAAGGACGAGAATGACACATCTAGCCACTTGGAGTTTTTACCTTTCTTACTCTTTCTTTGATTTATTTCTTGATTTTCATTCTCTATTGAACATGAGATTTGTATTTATACTTGTTTTTGTAATCTTGAACATGAGCTAGATTTCTTTAGCTGGGATTGTTGATGGACCCGAAATTGGGAGGATGATTTGAATGTTTTGTTGAAATGTTTAGCAAATCTCTTTCCTGTTCATCCAAGTGTTTTGAATGTTTAATTTCTATTGTTGATTGGCCATCAATTTATAGGAAACTAGGCTTTACTTAATTCTAGAAATGTTAATTTGAGCTGGATATAATTTGGATGATGCAAGTTCAATATGTGTTTTAAAGTTTGTATTGATTTGTGAATGATATAAGAATATATTATTTACCTTGTATAACCTATTGAAATTGGTGCATGAAATTGTGTTATGAGAACTAGATTCACATAGGAATATGTTGAAAAAGGTTTAAAGAATTTTTAATCATAATTAATTCGGAAGAATTTTATGATAAAAGTGAATTTCAGTTAACATGACAGTTTTTGCTGCAGCATTTCCTACAGCATTCGGGTTAGACTTGCAATTGAGGGGAAATTGGCAATCCTAACTTAATTAACTTCTTGATTTACAAACTCTTGACTGGAATTTGTTCTTTCTGCCTATTTTAGTGCCTTTTCATTATACCCATTTTATTTCATTAGTTTATTGCATTTTTCTTATTTTAATTTCCAAATTCAAATTGATTTGTGCTTTATTTCTTTTGCAATTCATTTTAGTGATTCAATCCATGTTGAGACAATACTCAACTCACATTCTATATTACTTGTGCGATTATGTACACTTGCGTAGGTTTATATATACTAAATAATCGCAAACACATGTCGATCATATCAGTGCAAGAGAAATTATGCACGCCAAATGTTTAATCAATGCAATACATATGGCTCATATACTCATCACTTCATCAAGGCAAATCATAGAAAACATAGAACATCAACAATTAAAAACATTTTGTTCGATGTTGTAGGTAAGGTTTGTACTTACTTGTCTTATGTGCTTAAACTTCCGGAGTTTTACCTCCTACTACTAAAGTTTGAGAAATTGTCATGATTTAACAATATCTCATTATTAGATAAAATTATAGTTATATAACTTTATTCATTTATTTAATTATTTTATAAGTTAAAGTGAGCTTGATTTACTTATATCATAGTTAACCTTAACAATTAATTCAAATTAATTATTAAGTGTTAAATAAAATTATACTATTATTATTTAATTAATTTAATTTTACTTAATTTAATTTAATTGATTAATTAATCAATCAATTAATTAATTAATTAACTAATTAATTAGGTAGTAGTTAATTATTACTTTATTTAATTGACTAATTAATAATTATATCGTTAATAATTTAATTATGTTACTTTAATATTCTTTCTCATATAATAATTATCAATTATTAATTCTCATATTAATAATTAATGTTTGATTAATCTCTAATTAATCGTCCGTAGTTATATTAATAATTATATCAATGATTAATGATTAATTAATCATGTATTATAATTATGTAGTTACTTAACATAATAATCTTAATTACACAGCTAATTATCACTTACTAACTCTTATAATTAATTAATTAATTACTAATTAACTTTCTTAGCATAATTACATTTTGTTATATCTTTATTAGTTTATTTATTTATTTATTTCTTAATTAATTAATTAATAGAGTTGACAATGAGTCACCTAAGTGTATGCCTTTCATCTAGTATTGGGCTTGTAAGGCCCAATCCCATTAGTTATGATCATTTAGTTGGGCTAAGGTAGTCTCTTGGTATATGCTCAGTAATCCTCTAGTATACTTTATCTTAGCCCATTTAAAAACTTGTGATTCAACTTTATAAAGTTAGGGTCTTTCACATTATTTGATCATACACTTAATACCAACTAATTTCATAACTAAATGTGTTCAGATGTTATGACTTACCCTTATGTCACATTTTAATGTTTAATCGTTTTGTCGGTGTAGAATTTTAATTTGTAAGATTTATTTAATTTTGAGTATAATCCTGTTTTGGACATTTGATAACTTGTTGGAAAGCTTGAAGTATCTAGCTTCTGTCTTTATAATTTTTTTTCCCAGATTTCAAGCGTTTCAAACATTAATGTTGGCGTTTTCCTAAGTGTCTTATGGTAAAATCTCAGTTTACCATAATATAATACAATATTATGTGATTTATTAAACTTTATGTACATATCCGTTTTAAACGCATGATATCTCATTATGAAGCTCGAGATGTCTACATTACATCCAGAAAGTTATTTCCTTTAGTGTTTGAGTGTTTCATACTGTAAACTTAGGTTTTGTTACTGTTGGTCCCACATATATACCACAAGTCTAGATATATGGGTAAATGTAGAAAAATCATAACAATTCACTTACAAGCCCAAATAAGGCAAGAGATATATCATTGGAAAGATTATGCTATCTAGTTCATATAAATAGAATATTTTTGTAAAATATTATGTTTTACTGACCCAAAATATGCAAAACCCGTGGCTAGTACAGGGTTCCAGCAAAGACTTTCGGTTAGTAATCCAAACTTGTAAAATTCACCAAAAACTGTACATTTATCCGTTTGAGGCGTATGATACTTATTGGAAAGATTAAATAATCTAGTTTTTAGATCTATAACTTATAATCCAAAATTTGGAGACTAAAGGATTCGGAGTACATAAAACCCGTGACTAGACTGTACCCCAGAGGTTCATTTTCTCTCTAGTTTTATGTCACATCTTCAAATGCTCATAACTTTAGACATACAAAAGCAAACCAAGTGATTCCAACGCCTAAAATGAATTTTATCCTCTGTAGAATCTTATCACATAAATACCAAATTTTCTAATGCATGCCATATTACCACAACAACTACAAGCTCTAACAAAGTTCGTAGATCTTACCGAAATGCTCCGTGTATCCTTTAAGTTCTTGGACCTCCAAAGTTTTTCTCAAAACCTTTTCCTGGGTAAGAAGGAGTCTAAAATTAAGATTCCAACTAAACATCATGCTTTAGTTCTCCAAAAATGACAAGAACACAAAGAATACCACTAGGTTACCTCTAGTAAAACATCCTCTAACTGCACTTTACACTTCTTCAAACTTGGTAACGGGGTTGCTTGGAGCTTGAAAATGGAGGGAGGAGGGTGATAGAGGGGTGTTGGAGATGGAGAATAGTGTTAGTAGTTCTTTTTTCTGTTTTAAGCTTGGTGGTGGCTATAAAGGCTAGGGTTTTTGAGCTTAACTTGTGTGAGCATAAAATGAAATGTTAGGGGCTTGTCTTCATCCTATATTTACTTTAAAGAAGCTGTATTTGAGGGGTAAAAATGAAAAAATTTTGGCTGATCCTCCCCTTGCATTGCCGCCACTTATGGGAGAGTGTTAGGGTGAAAATTTTGTTCAACAAAATGGAGACAAGGGGTCACTTTCACTTGTCTCATCTTTGGGTCAACTTGCCAAAATAAACCATGCCATCTCTTACATAAAGTTTCATGCATGTACCACTTTCCTCCTTTTTTTCTTTTCATTTATTCAAATCTCCTCTTGCTTTTGACCACAAAGAATCCGGATCCCCCCCTTTGCTTTCTCATTTTTATTTTGTTTTTCTTTCTACCAATTTTCCACCATTGATCCAAGGTTGTCATCCTTATTCTCATCCATTGGATCTTCAATCATACCAATCCTTACCTTAAGCTCTCATTGGTCACTTATCATCCAAAGCTTGGCCATTGATTTGTCTATGATTCTTTAACATAAAATATACACCATTGATTTCAAACTTAAGCACAATTCCTGATCAATCTTCCACCTTTGGATTTTCTAAGAGTAAATCCTAATCATACATCTTCTATCTATGTGACACGTTAATTTCCCAATCATACTTTCAAAACTTAACTATTGATATGACCAAAATAAATACTAAGATCAATAAATTGACCCACTAATAAAAATCGGGGTTTTTTCTCAAAATTAACATTTATCCCTCTAATACGACATAATAATTTTTTTTTTTGTATAAATTTATATGTCGTTCAACTCATCTTCTATGTATCTAAAATTTCTCATTTAAATAGAGAAACTCAACACTGCTATATCATCGACACCATCATACTAATGATACCTAAATAATCATTTATGATTTTGAAATTTAATATTCATCAAAATAATTCATTAGAAGTATATTAATGAAGGAAATCCATGATAATAATTCATGAATCATGTTTATGAATTTCTAGGGCGTCACATATCAAACATCCAATAACAAAAACAAAAACTTATCCATCATTTTCAGGATAAGTTGGAATTTATCAATGATTTAGGGACCAAAAAATTAGGGACCAAAATTGCATAAACTTAAAATTGTAGGGACTAAATGAACAATTTACCTATTTTTTATTTATAGATATATTACAATACTTTAAACATCCACTAATAAAAGTATGATAATTTACAAATAAAACAAGTTGTTATTTAAGAATTAATATTAGAGTTGATGTCATTTTTTTTTATTTTTTTTATTTTTTTGAGAAAAAAGAAATAAAAAGAAAAGATGGTACATAACTAAAATGAAAAAGATGGTCGACGCGTGAAACATGGTATGCGTCGTTTTGTGGTGTGAACACATGGATCAATATGTCATAAAAGAGATACGACTATTCCAATTAATGTTTATGAATAATTTTTCTTTGATATTAAAAAGTTGAAGAGGGCACAAAAATGGCGATAAAGATCTGTTTTCACTTGAATTTTTGAGTTGTTGGCCCACTAAACGAGTGAATTGACTCTAAAGGAGAGATGCAAAAATCCATAAAAGCAAAGTTTTATCCCTGCCAATCGGCGTGGTTTTATTGGCGAATTAACAACGTGTAGTTGGTGCTGCTTTAATTATTCATGCTCTACTTTTGTGAAATGTCAAGCTTCAACCATGGAATTCAGCAACAAAGTGATATTGGATTAAATTTAATGGGCTTGGGAAGCCACCTAATCTTTATAAAGTCCATGTTCAATAACCCAAGTGCTGCAAGCACGTTGTTGACTAATGTCATTGTGGTGAATGGTAGATGGTAGCTACGGCCACTCCTTCAAGTCATCAATGTGGTGCGTGGGGCGGCTACTCCTTAATCGTGAAGTTGACGCGAAGCCAAAGACCCGCATACTATCAATTTGAATTCTAGCATTGAAAAAAAATTCTCTTTTCGATATATCAAACATTTAATAACAAAAACAAAGACTTATCCATCATTTACGGGACAAGATGGATTCTGGTGTGAGTGATGCCAAAGCCAAAGACCCGCATACTATTCAATACTCCGCCATGTCCTCCAAGCTAAAAACTTCTAAAAGCTCAATCACAAGTTATTCTATCTTCAATTTGTAACACCTAAAGCAGAGAGAGCAAACGATAGAAACAAATGGCCATTTTTTTCACTTTGATGCTTATAATTGCTGTTATTTTCTTTTTTCCCATTCAAGCAGTGTTCTCTGCAGTTGACACCATTGAACCGTACAAAACCATCGGTGATGGCACAACCTTGATTTCAATTGGAGGAATCTTCGAGCTTGGTTTCTTCAGTCGCGGAAATTCCAAGAACCGTTACGTGGGAATTTGGTACAAGAACATCCCAGTTCAAACCGTTGTTTGGGTCGCAAACAGGTGCAACCCCATCGTAGATTCCTTTGGCTCGTTGACCATAAATAGCACGGGCAATCTTGTGCTTTTGGATCATAACAAGAGTGTTATTTGGTCGACGAACTCATCTAAACAAGCCAAGAAACCAATAGCACAACTTCTAGATTCGGGAAATCTTGTACTAAGAGATGAGGAAGATGTAAACTCGGAGACTAATTATTTATGGCAAAGTTTTGACTATCCTTCGGATACTTTGCTGCCAAATATGAAATTTAGGTGGGATTTGAAGTCGGGTCTTAAGCGGCGTCTCTCAGCGTGGAAGAATTGGGATGACCCATGTCCTGGAGATTTCACTCATGGAACTGAGTTTGATCCGCAACTTCAAACATTCACTGAGTTTTATTTTCGAAAGGGCACTAAAAAGTTCTACCGCACTGGACCTTGGAATGGCCTTCGTTTCAGTGGTTCACCGGATCTAAGGACTAACCCACTTTATGGTTTTGACTTTGTCGACACTGAAGATGAGGTGTATTTCACATACGACCTCAAGAATAAGTCGGTGATCTCAATATTAGTTTTGAATCAAACCACAAGTTTACGTGAGCGGCTTATATGGATCGAGGCAGAAAAAATTTGGAGGACTTACGCATCATTTCCTAGAGACGGATGCGATAAGTATGGTGTCTGTGGAGCCAATGCAAATTGTTTGATCAACGACAATCCGATCTGCCATTGCCTAAAAGGATTCAAGCCCAAATCTCAAGAGAAATGGAATTCAATGGATTGGTCCGAAGGATGTGTAAGAAGTAGTCCACTGAATTGTCTGGAAAAAGAGAAAGATGGGTTCATCAAATTCTCCGACTTAAAAGTGCCAGATACTACACGTTCCTGGGTGAACAAAAGTATGAATTTAAAGGAATGCAGGGCCAAATGTTTGAGCGACTGTTCTTGTACGGCTTATACAAACTCCGATATCACGGGACAAGGTAGCGGTTGTGTCATCTGGTATGATGATCTGATAGACATTAGGCAGTTTTCCGATACAGGACATGATCTATTCATTCGGATCTCACGTTTGGAGTTAGGTATGGCGTAATTATATCGCGTTATATTTATTTCATATGTGTTATGATGCCTTTGCTTTCTAATCTTCTAGCTACGTTTTGATTTTGATTTTTTTTACCTGTTCCAAACTAACTTGTAAATAGGAAAAATTAATGATAATAAGATTAGAATAGTTATACCGATAGCGGTCGTTGGAGGTGTTACCGGGATTCTCCTACTTGGCTATTTCATTTGGAGGAGATACTTAAAAGGTAATTATCTTTATTCTTTGTTCTCATTTTCTTTAAGAGAAAAAAGAAACGGAGGTTTTTGTTGTCTTTGAATAAAATACGGCCACAATTGTTGACTCTTAGCCCAATTAAACGAGAAAAACACAAATTCTAGAAACAATATGAAGTTGAGCACATATTCCTCCTACTTTTCATTTAAAGTTGGACACTTAAATTATTTCGTTTATTTTTTTTTTCTTTAATTTGACAATTTCGGTAATAGGATGTGTAAGCACACCAAGACTAAGTGGTCACTGTCTATAACCATTAACCATTCACCTAATAAGAATAGCTTAGTTTTATTCCTTTAGGAAAACGAAAATACAGACGACAAATTCTTCAACAAAAAAAATTCTGTTACAATCACAAAGACAAAATTTTATTAACAACTTAAACAAAAAAAAATCTCAGAAAGTGAGGGAAATAGAAACTACTCTTGGTTTGCTACGTACAGCTGTTCTTCCAATTTTGATCTCTAAGCCACCTTCCCTTTGTGTAACTACTTTTGAATTGTTTCTATAAATATTAGCAGTGGATATCTTGTCTTCTTTTCTTATATCTAACATAAAATTTTATTTCATGCCATTTCATCGGATTACAACAGACAAGACAGATAGAAATGAAACATCAAGAAAGAATGGAGGCCAAGAGGAAGACCTGGAGCTTCCTTTGTTCAACCTGTCTACTATAGCTACTGCCACTGAAAATTTTTTAGTGGACAATAAGCTCGGAGAAGGTGGTTTTGGATCCGTATACAGAGTAAGTTTGCGATATTCAATTTTTCGAACAATGAGCAAAAAATGAAATATATAGGCCATGTCTCCAGTCTCCACCATTGTGTCCACTTAAAAGTAAGGAGTCAGAAAATGTAAATATATATATATATATATGTTTATTAATATGCTACTCTTCTTAATAATGTTTGAAATTTTCAGGGTAAACTAGAAGATGGAAAACAAATTGCCGTGAAGAGGTTATCAATAAGTTCGAGGCAAGGAGTAAAAGAGCTAAAAAATGAAGTAAAGCTAATTGCCAAGCTTCAACATCGAAATCTTGTGACTCTTCTTGGTTGTTGTATTCAAGGAGAGGAGAAAGTGTTGGTTTATGAATACATGTCCAACAAAAGCCTTGACTCATTCATTTTTGGTCAGAATCCACAACACTTAGGTTAAATAAATAATTTTATTTAAATTCCTTTGAATTGATGACTTGGAAAACACATTGACAGGTCAAAACGAAGGAAAGTTACTAGAGTGGTCAAAGCGCTTCGAAATCATATATGGGATTGCTCGGGGGCTTCAATATCTTCACCAAGATTCTAGATTGAGAGTAATACACAGAGATCTTAAAGCTAGTAATATCTTACTTGACAGTGAGATGAATCCTAAAATTTCAGACTTTGGCTTGGCAAGAACTTTTGTAGGAGATCAGACAGAGGAAAAGACAAACAGAGTAATAGGAACCTAGTGAGTATTATTTTTTTGCATTTTTTTAATACATGTAAACTACTCATTACAAATGAAACGATCTTAATTTTTTTTTCTCGTCTCTGGCTAATGATCCTATGTAGCGGGTATATGGCACCGGAATATGCAATCAACGGCTTTTTCTCGATAAAATCAGATGTCTTTAGCTTTGGTGTTTTAGTATTGGAGATTATTACTGGAAAGAAAAGTAGAGGCTTTCACGGTGACAATCATGATCTTACCCTCATTGGACATGTAAGTTGTCAATAATTGCCATTGATAGTAATAATCGAAATTTTTTATAACAACACTTTTCAACATTTTCTAGGCATGGATGTTGCATAATGAAGGCAACTCATTTGGATTGCTTGATCAGCACTCAATGGAATCGGCCTACGATCTAAAACAAGTATTGCGTTGTATTCATATCGGTCTCTTATGCGTGCAAAAAAGTCCTGCGGATAGACCCAATATGTCCTCTGTTGTTTTTATGTTGCAAAGTGAGAGTGAGCTACCTCAACCCAAGCCACCCGGCTATTTCACAGAGATGGATTCAACAAAAGCAAACAGTTCCTCAATAAAGCCGAAACCATCTTCAACGAATGACGTGAGCATTTCATTAGTCGAGGCTCGATAAGGATTGATTATTGTGTAATTGTAAAAAACTTCTAACAACAAATAGATTTAACATTAGAATAAGTAACATCTAATTAGCCTTGGAAGTTAGCAGTGTTTGTTTTTCGAGAATCAAGAATTTTAGTTTTTCATGAATAAAGTGTGAAGTGCCTTATTGGAAAGCTTATAGGTGAGTGGTGACAACTTCTTCTTTGTTTTACAGCAAACTTGCCTTTATTACCCCTACCCAATAGAAATAAGGGGGATTTACATTTTTTTTTTATGCATTGGTACTCAAAAGTAAGCAAATTATTTTACAAATTAAAAATGAAGTTTAACATCTATATCAGAACTAGTAGAAAAACTAGATTCCATGACGGTTTTTAACCGTCATTAAAAGACGACAGTTAAAAAAATGTCTTGGAATCCATGGTCGTGGTATGTCTGACATACCACGATGGTTTTCTAACCGTCATGGAAGGCCATTGTTACCTTGTAATTTGTGGTTGGGTGCGAACTTTTCATGATGGTTTTTTAGAAAACAGTTGTGGAATGTGTACTTTCCATGACAATTTTTTGGAAAAACCGTCGTAGAATGTCCCTTAATTAAAAAAAAAAAATTTGCACCCCTTCAAGGTAAACTTGTACATGCTAAACTTGCAGGCCAAAAACTGCTTCATAATACTACAAAAACTGCCATCTATAACAGGAGAAAAATGTTGGAAATATCAGATCCGATATCAGAGTTACGGCGCAGCGAAAGTTTTAAACTTTTTATGCCATTTCCGGAAAAGAAGCTCATGATGCATATAACAATAAATTAAATTCATGATCAAGCGTAACTTATTTCTTGGATTCCGGAATTGCTAGAGCGTTTGACCAACGTGTCTTCTCTACTATTCTCAAGTTTCACGTCTCAGAGTGTGTGTGGGCACACGTTCTATGAATCCAAGCAACCGGTAATGCTTTCCGAAGTCTAGATCCCACCTTCTCAATTCCAATGTACCTCGTTGAGAATTCGATCCGGGTTCGTTCTTCAAAACTACAAAACAGAAACCGGTTAACCTTCTATGAAAAATATCACTTGGCTTAACCTTCCTCACAGTTTTGATTCAATAAAAATTTCTCTCTTTTTCTCACACCCAAGAAGGACAAATTTCTCAAGCCCGAAAAACCTAGTTTTTTGTTTTTCTCTCTCCCAAAAAAAACGTCCACCTATTGTATATGATGATAGTTGGTTTTTTCAAGAACCCCTAGCCTTTATATATACTCCAATCCTTTTTCAAAAATATCTCCTACTTGAAAAATAATTAATAATTATTTTTCTGGATAATCTTTTGAACCAAAGGATCATTCAAATTTCGGGCTAGGTTCTTTAAACCTTATGGACGGTTTTTTTTTTTTTTTTTTTTTTTGCTTGGAGAATCTTCAAAAAATTCGTGCTCCCTCTTATGTGTATATTGATTGGTGGTTCAAATTTAAATCAATAATCTAGACTAGTCAAAAAGTCCTAATCCTATCTCGATTCAAACTCCTTTTAAACCTTTGAATTTAAATAAGATTTTCTTATTTGAATTTAAATAAATATTTTTCACAAAAATTATCCATATTTAATTAATTTAAATAAATGGAATATTTTAGATTTCCTTTCCACCAAAAAAAAAAATGTACACCATTCTTTAAGAAAAGAAAATCTATCAAATAAGCTCCATTATTTAAATCAATTAATAACTTAATATTTGTAATATATTTAAACAATTTTGAAACAAAATCTTCTTCCCTCCAACCACTAAAATTCGTGCACCATAGATTAAGAGAGAAAAACTTTGTTTTCAAAAACCAAATAATTCAAACACAATCTTATTTTCAAAATTCAATTAACCAAAATAATTAACAAATAATTATTTTATTTGCAACCAATCATATGTTGACAAATCACATTATTTGTCTACATTAATTTCACATGTCCAATCCTTTCGGGATTACATGTTAGAGAGTACCATGTCTTAATAGACATTATTAAATTCCCATTTAATTTACCGATCTCATTAGGAACAAATCCCGAGACACTTCGTGGAACTATATGAGCTAGTAGAGGGACCCGATGGAAATATGTAAAGAGGCTCCTATAATTGTGAAAAATTAATCCCAGATTAATTATTCACCAATTATCAACTTCAAAACTATTCCACTAAAAGTTTGAAGCTGAACTCCCGTTTATATACCGTATTACGAAAGCTCTCTCACGTAGTGCTTATTCCATGATTTATTCATCGCTTGCTTAATCCCCATATGTTATCCATGATTGAATTAAGGACTTTTTCCGTTTTACCTTTATAATCATTTTAACTTGAAGTTCCATTATTCTCTATTGAAAGAACCACCAATTGTAAAATTATACAATTGATAAACCACCAGAGAACACAAAGTAAACCAAAGGCCAAGATCTTGTTATATTATCTTTCAATCCCCGAATAATGCCTTTAAGTAGATAACATTTACTATCGTTAAGATAGCTATAGATTCCGTATCTATGAATCTTTATTTCTCCATCCATAAGTCATGCACCCAAAACATAAGTATATTGACCATGAATTAACAGTGTCTCATCTGTAGTATATTAAAGTACATAAGTCATGGATACGAACTCAAGTAATCATTTCAGAATTAAGATTAATGTAGGATGATAATCAAAGCGTCATTGATTCTTATAAACAGAATTATTAAATCTAATCAATTAACACTTTAGGTCCAGTCCAATGTCATACCTCAATACTGGAATACATTAAAGTTTCTACTCGGAACCTATCCGATGGTCAAGACAAACTATCCTTCCAAGGAAGTAGACAACCTTTACAATCTTATCATGAATAAGATCCCCAAATCTTATTCCATCGATTGCGGACTATTTATTTAGACTGTTATCAAATTACCACGTCTTCTATGTATACCCCGTTTACATATGGTAATTCGATATATTACCAACCGCCTAGGAGTATTTTATGTTTGCTCAAAATAATCATACAATCAACAAATGAAAGTAAATAAGACACAACTTATTAAACATGAATAACTTCCTCTTATTAATATCAAAAATGTCATATTTTCAGAAAATCCAAAATATTGATTTTCTATCCTTAGGGCACATATAGATCCCAACAAAAATGCTATGGTTACAAATTATAGCGGATAGGTAAACGCTATAAAAGGTCTGCACATGTCATAGCGTTTTTCTGATGCTGTTAAATCGCTATAATAAATTGTTTAATAGCAATTGTTTGATGCTATTCTAGGTTTTTAAAAGCATTTTAGTTGTGTAATGAAAAGGCCTTTCTTTATTTTATATTAATATAATAGCATTTTTAAAACACTACATATTTTTTTTTTTCTGGTTCAAAATTTGCAGTCAAACTATAAGTATTTTTTCTTTCCTTATTGGAATATGTTTGACAGTTAATTAATAATTATACTAGAATTTCAATCCACTTGAAACTTTTGGAATTATTGGAATAAGTAATACAGTGAATGTAACGACCCCTCACGGACCATTACAGTTGACTTCTTATTTAATCATTCATCTCTTATAAAATTGCGGAAAAGATTAAGCTTAAAATAAAAATCTTTATATAACGAAAAACTTTACTTAGATAATTTTAGAAAACTCTAGAAATTTTTTTTAAAAAAAAAACTATATCAAAATTATACTTCATAATTAATTTAAGTATATATATATATATATATATATATTTAAAACCCAACTCATGAAATAAAATTTAAGTCCTTATGAAACATCCAATCAAATAATAATAAATTAAAATCTCAAAACTTCATTTGAAATCAAAAATATCCATCTTATGATCGTTTCTCCCGTTTTCCTATCACATATCGTCCCGCTTCCGCTCCAAGCTCCTCCAACACTATATCTTACCCTTTCCTTTATCTGCAACATGAATTAACTTATATAAGCAAGGGCTTAGTAAGACACTTAAATCTCACAAATGTAAATAAATATTTTTCTTTTATCATCATAAATATAAACATCATTTAAAAACTTTTTTTACTTTTAAAACCGTCATATATTGGGCCCGGCGTTGTACCATCATAGCGCGCTAGTCACGGAAGGGTTGGGGTAGCAAATCCCAAACCAACGGTGACAAAAGTGTAATACCTAGATTTTTCATGTCACTAATTTCTTCTTAAGAAATTAGATTATATACCATAAAGGTATTTATGAAAAAGTTCAAGTAAGAGCTTTTGTTTGATTATGTGAATTCTTTTGGGTCAGTAAGACTCAAAATAGGTTTTTAAGGTTAGAAAACGCTCTTTCAAGTCAAAAAGGACGAAAAAGGACGTAATTTCAAGAAAGTCAAAGTTTGATCGAAAAAGTCAAATTTGACCAAGAAAGTCAAAGTTTGACCAAGAGTGGTCAACGGATTGACTTGGCAGTATTATATGATGCAGTACGAGAAAATACTGTAAAATATGTCAGTATGGGCGAGATAGCTCAAATAGGCTTTAAAACCACCCTAGAAAATCAAGCACACCTAGTTAAGGTCAAGGGCAAAAGGACGTGAAAATATGGAAAACTTGGTCACCAAGTAACCCATTGGGGCCGGTCACATGCAGGGGCAAAAATGTCAAAATTTTCACTTTTGGGGTAAAAGTGTAAATTTTGGAAAATTGATGATGTAAGCACATGATGTCATCAAGATGATGTCATCATGATGAGATAAGCTTGGCTTGTTCACCAAGAAAGCAACCGGCCACCTAGGGGGCATTTTTGTAAGAATTTTCACTTTTGGGGCCAAAGTGCAAATTTTGGAAATTTGGTGATGTAAGCATGTGATGTCACCAAGATGAGGTCATCTTGCCTTGCTCTCCAAGTTGACAGCCGGCCACCTTGACACCTAGCATGCCAATTGCATGATTTTCTCAAAGTTTAGGGGCTAAAATGCAATTTTTGGAAAGTTTGCATTTGCCTATAAATAGGGGTGGCATTTAATCATTTAAATCAGAAAATTTGGCCAAACTCTTGCCATTTTTCTGCAGAAAAATCCGAGAGAGAGAGGAGGAGAGAAACCAAGAGAGAACCAAGAGGAAAAAATTGGAAAAAGCCAAGGGAGGCTAGTTAGTGCGCATGTTCGGTTTCAAGCTAGAAACCAAGGGCAAATCTGGAAATTTTGGACCCAATTTCTGGGCAGTGGCCGTGCAGGGGTGAGGAAGAAAGGGGTGAAAAATTTTGGTGCCATTTGGAGAGCTAGAGCAGAGTGTTTGGAGAGCCAAAAGGGAGGGAGATTTCGGTTTGCATACCCTAACCCATCCCTAGGGTTAGCTAAGGTAAAACTCCCTCAAACCCTAACATTTTTCCATGCAAGTTAGATGGGATATTTATGTGTATGTTTGTATGTGCATGGCTGAAAATTGGAACCCCATGTGGAGGGGAAATCCGGACTTGTTGGCAGCCAAAAGGGAGGAGTAAGGAAGTTTGGAATCCAAGCTAGTAAACCAACTTCCAAACCCTAGAGGTAAACCCTAAAACCATAAGCTTTTGGTTTGAGATTTAATGTGGAAATTTAAGTGTATTTCCAAGTCCAATATGTAAGAGCATAAGCTCAAAGTTTTATGGTTAATGCCCTAGACTAGGTGTGGTGCTTGATTAGGGTGTTGCCTAAGGGTGGTTGCTTATGGTTTTGTTTATGCTTGTGTGCATTATATTTGTGCTTGTTGCATGCTAGGATTGCATGGCTTTATGGTTGGTATGTTCCCTATTAGTGTGCAGCCGGTTGTGGCTTGTGTGCATGGTTATTAGAGCTAGTCATGGTTTGGCTTGAATGCATGTATGAAATGTGATGCAACTCTAGTTCATGCAACCCTAGGTTTGTGTAGATTTGGTTTGGGTTGCATGGCTGCGTTAGAATCACGTGTTGATTCATGTGGGACGTTAGTTAACGCTGCATGTTGGTTACTTAGGCTCCCGCGTGATCGGTTGAGTTAGTTCCGCGAAGTAGGACGCGTAAAACCGAGTAAGCACAGAAACTGGCAGATTCGGATCAAATCTGCCCAGTTTTTGGAAAAGTGAAATATAAGGCCTTTAGAGGCCGAATTGGGAAAAACATAAAACATAAAAGTTGTTCGGAAGAGGTTTTCCTAGGGGACAACGTGAACCGTTTCCCAAAATGAGACCCCAATGGCCTCCGTTTACCCCAAAACCCGTGGCTGATCCCCAGACCCAGTTTTCACTCAGTTTTTCGGGGTCAGCCAGTTTCAAACAAAAACTGGGACGAATATAGGCCGAATTAGAATTTTTGTAAAACACAAAAGTTTTAGCATTTTTCGAGAGCTACAACTTTCGTGAAGAAAACTTTTTCAGATTACGAACTGATTTTTAAACTGGGATTGTTTTTCGAAGGGTGCGCAGGGAATCCGAAAATTCCTGCACCATTAGCTTTATAAATGTTTCTAGAAAACTGTTTTTCTACTACAAACTATTGTTTTGATTATGGAAAACTGTTCCAAGGGCAGTTTTCAACCTCAAATGATTTTATAAAGCACTAATCCAAGAGTTTGGATTTTTACGATTTAAGTAAAGGATTTTTATAAGTTAAGAAAGAAGTTTTGGGATTAATTTCCCTAAATTTTTCCAAGTAAGGAAAATGAATTTTGCAAGCTAGAGTATAGCAAGCGATTAGTTTACGAAAGGTAACCGGGAGTTATACCCGAGTTACTGGATCAAGCCCAAGGCCCAAAGATTGACCCAACAATGGTTGACCATAGTTGACCGAAATTGACCATTGTTAACCATAGTTAACTTTGGTTGACTAACAAGTGGGTTTTAGTTTGACCTTAAGGGTTACCCAATATAACCCTAAAGGATACCCGTTTGAGCTAAGATACTGGGTTAGGAAAGTAACCTAATGATTTGTGGATTAAGGATGAAGCCCAGGGTTGGAAGATGATCTAACCCTAATGGTATGTTATGTTATGGGCTTAGTACACAAGGTTATCCAATGTAACCAAGTAAGACGTTATGCACAAGGGACATACAACCAAGACCATGTAAGGTAAGCATGTTGGTTAGGTCACCAACATTTCATGAGTTTAAGTTAGACAATGTCTTTTATCGAGCAGGATAGAACCTGCAGCTGTACCGGAAAAGGAACAGCATTAGTTGGGACAATAAATCAAGAGAATAGGACGGAAGGTAAGTACAAGTCCGCCTACAGCATGAACACATGTTTGTTTGCATATGATGTTTTTAAGAAATCATGAATAGCATTTCATGATTTATGATGTTATGAAGTAGTACGTTATGACATGATGATATGTTAAGTATGTCCATGTTTCATGTTAAGATGTAGTATGTTATGAAGTATGTTATGTTATGTATGATGTTACGTTAAGATGCAGTATGTCCATGTTTCATGTTAAGTTATGAGATAGTATGTTATGATCAAGTATGTTATGTTTTATGTTCGATATCTTGGCATCATAAAGCATGCTCACTAATAATGAATCATATGGTAAGAATAAGTTCTTAAGATACGAGATAAGTTAAGTAAAGATTGTTGTGTTGTACTGGCTTGCCTTTGTGGTGGGTTCAAATGGTATATTCCATGGTTTGACTTGGATTGGATTGGCTGCCTTCACTACTCCATGTTAAACGTCTTGTTTCATGGTTTAAGTTGGATTGGACGGACCGCCTTCAATCACTCCATGGTTATGTACCACAGTACATGCGCACATGTTATGGAGTAAGATAATAAGGAACCATAATTGAATAATAAGAAATCATAACCTGTTCATGCATTTTGTGTTTCAGTTGCATGCGGATTGCATATTGTGCTTACTGGGCTTTTAGCTCATTACTTACGTTCATGTTGTAGGTAAGCTACCTACCGGCAATACCTGATACGAGACTGTGGAAAGACGGTGCTGCGGACTGTGAAATGTGGGATGGACACCACCACGGATTTCCATAAAAGGTGTTTGAAAGGAAAATGTGTTTACATTATGTTTTAAGTATGTGTGGCAAGGTTTCAGTATGTATGGCAACGAGTTGCCTCGTGTTGTACTGATCCGCATTAGGTCGGGTTGGTCCACGATTTACGTTTATGTATGATAGCTTTCCCATTAGGTGAAAGCTCAGTACTCGAGTGAGTACATACGAAGAAGATATGTTCTTATATATAAGTTTAAGTTTATGTTTAAGCCTAAGTTTAAGGCTTCATGTTTCATGTAAGTAACGTGTTTAAGTCACGATTTTAAAATGAAGTTAAAGCTTTTAATTTTTAAAGGAGAAAAAAAAAAAAAAAAATTACTCTAAAAATTGGGTAAGTTTAAGTTAAGTATAGTCACGACCGTCATTCGCGTGGTCGGTCCTACGTGGGTGGTCGGGGCGTGACAAAAAGTCTGTTCACCGGACAACATCATCATCATCATCATCAAGGGTGTACAACGCCATTTTAAAACATAAAAATACATATACATACCATATATATACTTTTCATCAAAACGTTTCATCAAAACGTCATCATAGGAGAAGTATTATTTAAGAACATCATAACATCATCATCAACATCAAAATATATACTTCTCAAATCTTTAATTCATGTTGCAGGTGAGAGTGTACTTACTTAAACGCCTTACTTAATCTTTTCGAATTTTCCGATGGTGACGCACGATTGAGGTCTCGGGTGCTCGTCTTTAGAACCGTTCATGCCATGAATGATAAATATAACAAAATCAACAAAAGCTCATAATAATTCATCAAACGCATCCATCATATCATAGCAGCACCTACAAGGCCTATTTCATCATTTAAATACATCAAAACACAAAAATTGAACAATTTCATGAAATTTCAAATTTTGATATAATCTGCCAGTCAGACCTTTGTCCCTTCAAAAATTCATAAAAATTCATACAGAGCTTCAAATGATCTGAAACTAATTTTAAATGAAAGTAGACATCTAGATCTTTCTAATGGTACCTAATTTGTAAAAGATTAAGACCGTTTGGACCCTCAAAAATAGTTTTGAAATTGATTTCTAAATTTTTATCGAAACTGGCAGCCGGACCTTTGCCGGTTTGAAAAATTACAAAAATTTATAGATATCTCCAAATGATATAAAACTGATTCCAAATGAAAATAGACATCTACAGATTTTTAAAAATATCAAATTTATTAAAAACGGAGACCGTTTGGATTTTCAAAAACAGTTTTGAAATCTGATTATTAAAATTTTACCGAACTTGGCAGTCTGACCTATGCCTATTTGAAAAATCATAAAACTTCACACATAACTCCAAAGGATATGAAACTTATTTCAAACGAAAATAGACATCTAGGACTTTCCAACAATATCAAATTTGTTAAAAACAGAGACCATTTGCACCCTTTAAAACCGTTTGGAATTCTTATCTTAAAATCTGGAAATTCCGGAAGCAGTGATCAAATCCGAAAATCATTAAAAGTACAAAAAAAAAAAATCATCACAATGTATATGATTCATACACACGCACACCCCCACAAAACAGCCCTAAGACATGTTTCTAACACATAAAATTATTCAATCATCATATCAATGAAATCATACATCAAGAAATCAAAAACCCTAATTTCGCCTTATTCACAAAATCAACCTTATCGCCATCCTTCGATCATCATTCGATAAATATTTCTCATCCTCTTTTCAAACTCACATAAAGACACTCATCAAGAAAATCATCCAATCCCTCAAAGAATCCCAAACTAAAATAAATAACAAAATCATTCTCATCATTAAACAATACCGAAACTTACCTTGAAATCCTTTGATTTTCGGTTTGGAAGAATTTAGAGGTTTGGCGGATTCTCTTCCTTTTTTTTTTTTTTTTCTCTGTGTTTGTGCGTGGGAGAGAGGCAAAAAGAGCAGACAAAGGGAATGGGAAAGAAAGGGAAAAGGAGGCTAGGGAAGTGAGGGAGAGAGAGAGCATGTAAAAAGAGAAACTTTGAAAATTATAACAAAATTTGTGAGTAATTTAATTTCAAATAAATTTTGGAATTAATTGAGATTAAATTCTTTGGTTTAATTGTCTTTGAATTGCTGTGGGATAGCTGTCATTAAGGTCTGAAAACGTGTCGGAGGAAAAGGAAACAACTAGGTTAACTTTTAGAATTTTCGCACCTAAAATTGCACATGGTAAACTGGTTGGTTACTAGTACATATCCGGATAGTATACTAGTCATAACTTCTTACTCTGATATCGGATTTGCACAAATGAGTAGGCGTTGGAAAGCTTATGAAAAGCTCTATAAGTTTATTTAAATGACAACATAATTTTCGACATTCAACGATTCATAATTGAGTTGGAAATTAAGATCTTATAAAATATGCCTTTTTCGGATAACATACTTTCCCTTTTTTTTTTTTTTTTAAACATTAACATCATCACAAATACTACATACCATATATATATATTTAAACCATCACACAAAATTATCAAGTCATCATAAAAAATTTCATCAATTTGGCATGAACTTTGTTCTAGCACATCGAGTCCTCGTCGCGTCACCTGTGAAAAATTATTCAACGTAACATTAGAATTAAGAAATTGCTATCTCATCACATATCTATGTTAATTCTAATGTTAATTTTCTAACGTTAAAGTTAGATAGCATTTGGGGCGTTACATCCCTCTTACCTTATAAAAATTTCATCCTCGAAACTTAGAACAATTCCGGATAATTCTTTCTCATAGCATCTTCTCGCTCCCAAGTAGCTTCCTCTATCTTGTGATTACGCCAAAGAACTTTTACTAAGGGAATCTCTTTGTTTCTCAAGCTCTTCGTCCTTCGATCAAGAATCTCAACTGATTTCTCTTCGTAACTCATATCTTCTTGAATCTGAATCGATTGCGGTTGGATGACGTGAGATGGATCCGGTACATACTTCTTCAACATCGAGACATGAAATACATTGTGGATGGATGTCATCTCCTGCGGTAAATCTAACTTGTAAGCCACATTGTCGATACGCTCAATCACCATATATGGTCCCACATACTTGGGACTAAGCTTGCCTTTCTTCCCAAATCGTATCACACCCTTCATCAGGGCGACCTTGATAAACACCAAGTCTCCAACCTCAAACTCTAAAGGCCTTCGACGCACATCTGCATAGCTTTTCTGCCTACTTTGAGTTGTGGCAATCCGCTGCTGAATCACCTTCAATGCTTCGGTCGTCTTATTGAAGAAGTCAGTTTTCTCCTTAAGTTCCGACTCCGCTAGCTTCTTCTCCCCAGCCTCATGCCAATAAATTGGGGACCTACAACGTCTTCCGTAAAGTGCCTCATAGGGAGCCATCCCAATCGTCGCTTGATAACTATTGTTATAAGCGAACTCAGCCAACGGTAAAAACTTACACCAACTCCATTTGAAGTCCAAGGCACAAGCTCGAAGCATATCCTCAAGTGTCTGATTAGTCTTCTCTATCTGACCGTTTTTTTTGCGGATGAAAAGCCGTGCTAAATTTCAACTTCGTACCCATAGCAGCTTGAACGCTTTTCCAGAAATGGGAGGTGAACCTACTATCTCGATCTGAAATAATAGATCTGGGAACACCATGAAGCCTCACGACCTCCTTCACATATAATTCTGCCAACTGTTCCATAGAAGACGTCAATCGTATAGGAAGAAAATGTGCTGACTTGGTCAATCTGTCGATGACTACCCATATAGCATCATATCCATTCGTAGTCCTTGGCAGTCCAGTAATAAAGTCCATCGCAATGTCTTCCCATTTCCATTCCAGTATCTGAATTGACTGGAGCACCCCTCCTGGCTTTTGGTGCTCAGCCTTAACTTGTTGGCATGTCAAACAATGCTTCACATAGTGTGCTACATCCTTCTTCATTCCGAACCACCAGAAACTATTCTTAAGATCCATGTACATTTTGGTTGCACCAGGATGAAGCGTATACGGGGGTGTTGTGCGCCTCTCCAAGAATCTTCTTCCTCAGCTCCTCATCCTTAGAAATACATAACCGTCCCTTAAGCTTCAGCACTCCATCATCAGACACACTAAATCCTTCACACTTCCCTTCAAGCATTTCCTTTTTAATCCTCACAAGGCTTGGATCAAGGTCTTGTTTGCTCCGAATGTCATCAAAATAGTTGAAGACATGGTCATTGTAGAGAGTTGTCCAACTATTAATTCCAACCCAAAATCAAAAATCTCCTTTTGAAGGGGCATGAACATCGCATTCAAGGACATTAACGTGGCTGGGGTCTTCCGACTCAAGGCATCAGCTACCCTATTTGCCTTCCCTGGGTGGTATAGGATTTCACAGTCGTAATCCTTTACTAGCTCAAGCCACCTCCTTTGCCTCATATTCAAATCCTTCTGCGTGAAGAAGTACTTCAAACTTTGGTGATCAGTGAATATTTGACATCGGACTCCATACAAATAATGCCTCCATATTTTCAATGCAAAAACAACGGCAGCCAACTCTAGGTCATGGGTGGGATAGTTCTTCTCATAGTCCTTCAATTGCCTTGAAGCATAGGCAATTACCTTCCCATTCTGCATCAAGACTGCACCAAGTCCCATTTTAGAAGCATCACTGTAAATTACGAACCCTTCATCCCCATCCGGAATCGTCAAGATTGGAGCACTTGTGAGTCATCTCTTCAGCTCTTGAAAGCTCTTTTCGCAGTCCTCAGTCCATTCGAACTTCTTTCCTTTTCGAGTAAGTGTCGTAAGCGGCATAGCAAGTTTTGAGAAATTAGCTACAAATTTCCTGTAATATCCCGCTAAACCAAGGAAACTTCTGATCTCACTTGCGTTGGTTGGTCTCTTCCAATTACTAACGGCCTCAACCTTCGCGAGATCCACCATTACGCCATCTTTAGAAATCACATGACCAAGGAATGCCACACGATTCAACCAAAACTCGCACTTAGAGAATTTGGCATACAACTGGTGTTGTTTCAATGTCTGCAAAACTGTCCTTAAATGCTTCTCATGTTGGTCTCGAGTCTTTGAATAAATGAGAATATCGTCGATAAACACTATCACAAACTTATCCAGAAACTCCTTAAACACTCTATTCATCAGGTCCATGAGAGCAGCAGGGGCATTGGTCAACCCAAATGGCATGACCACAAACTCATAATGACCGTATCGAGTTTTGAAGGCTGACTTGGGAATATCTCCTTCCTTGATCTTTAGTTGGTGGTATCCAGATCGTAAATCAATCTTCGAAAACACAGTCGCACCTTGCAATTGGTCGAATAAATCATCAATTCTCGGCAATGGGTACTTGTTCCTTATGGTCACCTTGTTTAGTTCTCTATAGTGGATGCAGAGTCTCATTGTCCCATCCTTCTTCTTCACAAATAAAACCGGAGCTCCCCACGGTGAATGACTAGGGCGAATGAAACCCTTGTTCAACAGCTCTTGAAGTTGCTCATGTAATTCCTTCAATTCAGCAGGTGCCATACGATAAGGTGCCTTGGAGATTGGCCCAGTGCCCGGTGCTAACTCAATCTCGAACTCGATTTCTCTATCTGGCGGCAAACCTGGCAAGTCCTCTGGAAACACATCACCAAAATCTCGTACGACAGGTACATCTTCAAGTTTCAAATTGTCTTCTTTCTTCTTATCTACGATGCTGGCTAAGAAACCGTTACAGCCATTGGCTAGCATCTTTCGAGCCTTCATTGCTGACAGGAACAACTTCGCCCTTTTCTTCGCATCACCAATGAATTCAAACCAATCATCTCCTTCGGGATTAAACACGACTTTACGTCTTCGGCATTCAATAGACGCGTTATACTTTCCCAAGAAATCCATACCTAAAATTAGGTCATAGTCAAACATCTCGAGTACTATCAGATTACTGTAGAGCTCTCTATCAACAATTCTCACTGGCACTGCTCGTAGCCAATGAGTGGACATCATCACTTCCCCAGAGGGTAGTGTCGTAGTGAATCCCTGACTCAAGATATCCTTATCTATGCCTAGTCTTTTAGCAAAAATAGAAGACACAAAGGAGTGTGAGGCTCCTGTGTCGAAAAGAACATTAGCATACTGATTATTGACAACAGTAGAAGTCTCAGCAGCTGCTTCTTCTTTGGTCATGGTGAAAATTCTGGCATTGGTGGTAAGTGGAGGAGCCTCAAGTCGTCCCTGGGAAATATGAGGTCCATCAAGAGTGGTCTGCATACTATGGAGCTGAGCTGGTGGGTCAATGGGGACTTCCACTCTGTTGGCATTAACTTGCAAGTTGTTAATAAGAGCCTGTTGCTGCTGAACTTGCCTCTGAAGTTGAGCCACAATTTCTACTAAATTAGGCTCTGCCACCGCTTCATTTTCAACTTGTCCACGACCTCTTCGTTGGTCTTGACGCAACTGCGCCATAACTTCTGCCAAGTTAGGTTCCGCAGCAACTTCATCTTCGGCTTGCACTCGGCCGTTACCACGTCCTCGAATTGCACGTCCTCATCCGCGTACTATCTTATCTTAGTCGTCAGTTAGTAGCGAAATTGTCAATGAGAGGCTTTTTTTTTTTTTTTTTTGGATATCGAGTCAGGATTCAAACTTTCCATAAATAGAACATCACCTCACAACTCTTACATTTCTATTTAAGGAAGTTAGTTAATTACTTACTTGAAGAAGTTGAAGTGGATACGAGGCGATGCATGATAGGAAATAGGAAACCTCGCTCTGATACCATATCTGTAACGACCCCTCACGGACCGTTACAGTTGACTTCTTATTTAAAAAACTATATCAAAATTATACTTCATAATTAATTTAAGTATATATATATATTTTTAAAACCCAACTCATGAAATAAAATTTAAGTCCTTATGAAACATCCAATCAAATAATAATAAATTAAAATCTCAAAACTTCATTTGAAATAAAAAATATCCATCTTATGATCGTTTCTCCCGTTTTCCTATCACATATCGTCCCGCTTCCGCTCCAAGCTCCTCCAACACTATATCTTACCCTTTCCTTTATCTGCAACATGAATTAACTTATATAAGCAAGGGCTTAGTAAGACACTTAAATCTCACAAATGTAAATAAACATTTTTCTTTTATCATCATAAATATAAACATCATTAAAAACTTTTTTACTTTTAAAACCGTCATATATTGGGCCCGGCGTTGTACCATCATAGCGCGCTAGTCACGGAAGGGTTGGGGTAGCAAATCCCAAACCAACGGTGACAAAAGTCCGCTCACCGGACAACATCATCATCATCATCATCAAGGGTGTACAACGCCATTTTAAAACATAAAAATACATATACATACCATATATATACTTTTCATCAAAACGTTTCATCAAAACGTCATCATAGGAGAAGTATTATTTAAGAACATCATAACATCATCATCAACATCAAAATATATACTTCTCAAATCTTTAATTCATGTTGCAGGTGAGAGTGTACTTACTTAAACGCCTTACTTAATCTTTTCGAATTTTCCGATGGTGACGCACGATTGAGGTCTCGGGTGCTCGTCTTTAGAACCGTTCATGCCATGAATGATAAATATAACAAAATCAACAAAAGCTCATAATAATTCATCAAACGCATCCATCATATCATAGCAGCACCTACAAGGCCTATTTCATCATTTAAATACATCAAAACACAAAAATTGAACAATTTCATGAAATTTCAAATTTTGATATAATCTGCCAGTCAGACCTTTGTCCCTTCAAAAATTCATAAAAATTCATACAGAGCTCCAAATGATCTGAAACTAATTTTAAATGAAAGTAGACATCTAGATCTTTCTAATGGTACCTAATTTGTAAAAAATTAAGACCGTTTGGACCCCCAAAAATAGTTTTGAAATTGATTTCTAAACTTTTATCGAAACTGGCAGCCGGACCTTTGCCGGTTTGAAAAATCACAAAAATTTATAGATATCTCCAAATGATATAAAACTGATTCCAAATGAAAATAGACATCTACAGATTTTTAAAAATATCAAATTTATTAAAAACGGAGACCGTTTGGATTTTCAAAAACAGTTTTGAAATCTGATTATTAAAATTTTACCGAACTTGGCAGTCTGACCTATGCCTATTTGAAAAATCATAAAACTTCACACATAACTCCAAAGGATATGAAACTTATTTCAAACGAAAATAGACATCTAGGACTTTCCAACATTATCAAATTTGTTAAAAACGGAGACCATTTGCACCCTTTAAAACCGTTTGGAATTCTTATCTTAAAATCTGGAAATTCCGGAAGCAGTGATCAAATCCGAAAATCATTAAAAGTATAAAAAAAAAAAATCATCACAATGTATATGATTCATACACACGCACACCCCCACAAAACAGCCCTAAGACATGTTTCTAACACATAAAATTATTCAATCATCATATCAATGAAATCATACATCAAGAAATCAAAAACCCTAATTTCGCCTTATTCACAAAATCAACCTTATCGCCATCCTTCGATCATCATTCGATAAATATTTCTCATCCTCTTTTCAAACTCACATAAAGACACTCATCAAGAAAATCATCCAATCCCTCAAAGAATCCCAAACTAAAATAAATAACAAAATCATTCTCATCATTAAACAATACCGAAACTTACCTTGAAATCCTTTGATTTTCGGTTTGGAAGAATTTAGAGGTTTGGCGGATTCTCTTCCTTTTTTTTTTTTTTTTTTTCTCTGTGTTTGTGCGTGGGAGAGAGGCAAAAAGAGCAGACAAAGGGAATGGGAAAGAAAGGGAAAAGGAGGCTAGGGAAGTGAGGGAGAGAGAGAGCATGTAAAAAGAGAAACTTTGAAAATTATAACAAAATTTGTGAGTAATTTAATTTCAAATAAATTTTGGAATTAATTGAGATTAAATTCTTTGGTTTAATTGTCTTTGAATTGCTGTGGGATAGCTGTCATTAAGGTCTGAAAACGTGTCGGAGGAAAAGG
Source organism: Ficus carica (assembly GCA_009761775.1). NCBI lineage: Eukaryota > Viridiplantae > Streptophyta > Magnoliopsida > Rosales > Moraceae > Ficus > Ficus carica. The sequence goes on from VYVB01000537.1 coordinate 79,779, forward strand.
AAACAACTAGGTTAACTTTTAGAATTTTCGCACCTAAAATTGCACATGGTAAACTGGTTGGTTACTAGTACATATCCGGATAGTATACTAGTCATAACTTCTTACTCTGATATCGGATTTGCACAAATGAGTAGGCGTTGGAAAGCTTATGAAAAGCTCTATAAGTTTATTTAAATTACAACATAATTTTTGACATTCAACGATTCATAATTGAGTTGGAAATCAAGATCTTATAAAATATGCCTTTTTGGATAACATACTTTCCCTTTTTTTTTTTTTTTTTTAAACATTAACATCATCACAAATACTACATACCATATATATATTTAAACCATCACACAAAATTATCAATTCATCATAAAAAATTTCATCAATTTGGCATGAACTTTGTTCTAGCACATCGAGTCCTCGTCGCGTCACCTGTGAAAAATTATTCAACGTAACATTAGAATTAAGAAATTACTATCTCATCACATATCTATGTTAATTCTAATGTTAATTTTCTAACGTTAAAGTTAGATAGCATTTGGGGCGTTACAGTGGATTCGAGCAATAATTTCACAATCCATAGTACTTCAAAAGTATTTGACATGATATCTTCTCATGAGTTCAGAAGTGCTAGAATAAGTACCTTGTAACGACCCACCTAACGCAGGCCGCTACTGTACATATCTTATCTTACATATTTACTTACTTACTTACGTAATCAGCGGAAATTATTTTTTTTTATACGGCGCGAACTCACACGAATACGTACATACTTATAAACGTTTACTAAATAAAATCCTTTGAACATATAAAGGAATACACATAAAATAAACAAAATGCATAGCGGCCACCATCTCATATTTCACAGCTAGCAGTGCCATGCTCCACCACCTTGCATCACAGATTGCCGCTATGTTGCTTACCTACAGCATAGACGTAAGACGTGAGCTTTTGCTCAGCAAATACAACTTTGACATCCGCGACACAAATCATAATCATGCATGAACCATTTATGCTCCGTTATGTTTTCTTATTCTTTCTTAGCTTAACATACTAATGGGCCCCTTACATAACATAAGTGTACGTACCATGGCGCGCAGCTATGGAGTGGTTGGGGCGGCCAGCCCAGTCCAACTCAAACCATAGACCAAACCCAACCTAACGCGGGTCGGTACGACACAAGGCAAGCTTGCTTGCCATCATACTTAATTTTCATCATTCCATACTTTGGTCTTATTCTTATCATATGAATTGGTGAACATGCTTCATGATGTCACACATAATTAAATCATAATCATATCATAACAATTTCATAAACTTTAAACACATCTTACATCATATCATATCATCGCATATACTTTAAACACATCAAGCAAGTAAACAAACAATCAGCCTATGCTGTAGGCGGTGTTGTACTTACCTCGTATGCTATGTCCTATGCTGTGTTGCTCCAAGTCAGGTTGCAACAACAGGCTACCTCCTGCTATTACATAGGACATAGGGTAAGGATTCTATAAACCATAACCATAAAATGTTGGTAACCTAACCAACATCCATACATAACCTTAGTTATATGTCCCCCACACATCTCTTGATAACTTACTTGGTTACTACAAGTAACCCTACGGTTTATGGCCTATCATACTTAGATCATAACTTGTTAGGTTACTTAGAGTAACCTTGGGTACTAAGCCCAAGCATACATGAATAGTGTTAGGTTACCATTCTTAACCTTGGGTCTAAGCCTTATTACTTTTAATCCATATCCCATTAGGTTACTATGAGTAACCCTGGGTTTTAGGCCCAACTAACATACTTAGTATCTTGTTAGGTTACATTGGGTAACCCTTGGTGTGAGCCTAAGTCAAACTTGGGTCAAACTTATTGGGTTGCTAAAGCCCAAACTCCTAAGTTATATTCTATTGGGTTACTATAGGTAACCTTGGGCTTTGGACCCAATCCAGTAACTTGGGTGTCCTTCCCGGTTACCGTTGGTTGCCATACTGTTACCAAGTTATTAAGAAAACTTGTGGTTCAATACTTACTTTTCTTGTCTTTGAAAGACTTAGTATTCCTTGTCCATTTTCTTTATATACAAAAATCCTTGTTAAACTTTATCATTTTTACCAAAAATTGTAACTCTTTGAGTAGGGCTTGTAAAAATTGTTTCTCACTACTAATTTATCAGTGTATATGCAGGAATGTCCTTTTCCTGCACCGTTTTAGAAAATCCTGTGCAGAAATTTCCTGTTTCCTGCACAGTTTTTAGAATCCAATTTTATTTAGAAATATGTGTTGAATCCGAAAACATTTTCCATATAAAAGTTTTAGACCTTGAAAAACCCTACAACTTTCATGTTTTACTCAAAACCCATTTCGGTCTCTAACCCACTCATTTCCCTTGTTGAACCTGCCTGGCCGTGCATGATGTCTGGGCATGACCAGGTTTCGAATTTTTGTAAAAACAAAGGCCATTGAGGCCTTATTTTTGAAAACTGCTCATGTAGACCCCTAGGAATTACCCTTATCTACAACTTTCATGTTTTAAGTTTTTCCAAATTCGGCCTCTAAGGGCCTCAAAACCGTCCTTCCAGTAAACTGTCCAGTTTTACCCGAACTGGCAGTTTTTTTCTTAAATCTGTTTTTACGTACCAATTACGTGCACACTACCTCAAACGATCGTAACCGTGAGCCTACAACAATCATGCAGCGCTTTCTAATGTAAAACCTCATCATCATACATCCATACATACACATGCAAACCCTTGGGTGTTCTTGCACCAAGCTAGGGTTTGTAAATTGGGTTTGCATAATTATACATCAATCAAGCTAACAATTAACCTAACTCATTCAACAACATGCATAGCCTACAACTTCTTAGGCACATTGGGGACATTTAACGAACATCATAAAACATACATGCAAAACCCTAAAATCATGCAACCATAACCACATAATCATGCATAATAACATAAATCAAAACCACCTAACACCTACTCAAGCACAAATCTAAAAAAATCTAAACTAGGACATAAGGAAATAAATTGAGCTTATGCTCTTACAATCCAACATTGGAAATACACATAAATCTCCAATCAAAGCTCAATTTGAAAAGCTTAGGGAACCAAGGAGGATTACCTTAATCAACACAAAGGTTGGTGCTAGGTTTTGATCCAAACTTTTTCCCCCTTGCTTTCTACCAAAACTGGCTTTCCCGTAGCTTGGAGTTCTCCCAAAATTTTTGGCCACCACTAGCTTGGTGTTTCTCCAATTTTCCGACCACCACTTTCCTATCTCTTTCTCTCTTCTTTTCTTTTTTTTTTTTCCTCTCTCTCTCTCTCTCTCTCTCTATGATTTCGGCTTTCTAAGGGGGGAGAAGGTGAGGTGATATTTTGGCATAGTTTTGGGGTATTTTCACATAATGTGAAGCAAAATGAGCCCCCCCTCCCCCCCAATCACCTTTTTATAGGTGATAATTAATTTATTTTTGGATTTATTTTTAATCCAAAAATTGCTTATTAGCCCTTGAGACAAAAATATTTGCTCCATGCCCTTGTGAGGTGGCCGGCCATTAGCTTGCCTTGGAGAGCAAGTAAGTATTTCTTTCCCTAATTTTCCTTAATTCCATAATCCTTTTATTATCCATAGATGAGGTGTCCTTCCTCTTAGGCCTTGTTTGGCTTTTCTCTTAAAATGCAGTCCATTTTCATGCTAATACAGATATTTTCAATACTGTTTTCAACTAATAACAGTACTGCTATACTAGACTGCATTCCGGAATTCATCTGTGTATAAATGGACTGTGTAAAATTTTTTCTTATAGCTTTAAGCCATTTAGCCCTTATTGTCCTAAATAATGTGCTTGATTTTTCTATGATGATTTTGAATCTTATTCTAACTATCTTATCCGTAATGATGGTTTTTCACAGTATATTTTTCATACTGCTTGTCATACTACAGTACCGTCATACCTTTGACTTTTTCGGTCAAACTTTGACCAACATAAAATCGTAAAATTTTTATTATACCTTTTTGCTCAAATGGCTATATGTTGGACTAAGCAATCCATTACTGAGTCTTTTAAAATCATAAGAACTCACAAAATTTGATAAAAACCCTAATCAGGTTTTTTCATAAATACCTTCATGGTACAGCTTAAATTCCTTTAAAAAGGAAATCGTAATATCGTAAAAAGCTAGTTATTACATACCTAGTCTCATATATTGTTTCCTAATCACAAGTCTTTGAACAAACATATATCAAAACATTAAACCAGGGAGGTTTCCAAAATACATTCATTCTTTAGCAAAATAGAGTTAAACTAGTCTCAAAAGAGTCCAATACATTTTAGCTCAATTGTACTTCAATAAAATAGTCCTTCCAAGACATTTCTTTTAAGCACCTGAAAAACAACCCCATGGAGTAGATATTAATATTCAGACATAAAAACATAGAAACAAGTTGCAAAGTATGTCATTTATGGTTTACTCACCCTACATAACAACTTTGTCAACAAGCCAGGCAACTATACTTCCAACAGCATCTTCAATGTAAACCATCTCAGAATTAGGCCTCCACAAAAAAGCATTAGGCTTTATTAATTGGTACATGTATCCAAACTTTAATGGCATTAGGGTCCAAGAGAAACATGATGAACTAAGTCTTTGGGATCACTTGAGGACCAACGCCCTTTAGCAACAACTTCTTTCGATCCAAATCAATCTAATATTTCGCAGTTCTTGTTTTCAGATGACTCAATATTCACTTTTTTTAAAAGAAAGCAATAATATATAACAAATTAAAAAAAGAAACAAAATAAGAAAAAATAGTAAGTTAACGAAAAAAACATTTTGGAATGTTAAATTCAGTTAGAACCTCATATTGTTACCATTGGAACAGGTGCATGCGCATTAGCTTCACTACCACTTTTATCACTTGAACTCTACAAAGTACCAGCCAAATATTATTAAATTTATATGGCATAAAGTATATATATACAAGACCCTTACATTTTAAGAATTGCTTACCTGATTTTTCATGAGAAGTTCAACTAAGCCATTCATATGTATCAGCTGCTCAAGAACCTTTCCATATTTTTCTTATAAAGAGTTCAGATGATCATCCCTCTCTAACATAAAAGACAGTTTCAAAAGACTAATTCCTTTTCCAAGGCCTCTCAATCGCCCGTGCTTTTCAGGACCAAGAACTCTAGTAAGGGCATCTTCTTTTATATTGGTAGAAGGTAATGGTGTAGCATGCTCAACTTCTTCCAACTTTTCCTTAAAGATTCAAATTTCATAGTACCATGACAGAAAACTATCAAAACTGAATAACATATAGCTAGTTATAAATAAGAAAGATAAAGAATTTATTGGAATTGTCTTACAATAACTTCAGCAGCTAATGCATTTACAGGTTCACTATTCTTTTTCTTGTGAGCCCTACTCCAAGCATCAACTCTAGATATGACTGCCTTGCCTGCATTTTCTTTGCTCTGTAAAAGAAATAGATTATAATTTATTGAAATAAGCAATCAATTTAGTTAACAAGCCATCGATGTTACCGTGAATTCTACACTTGTTTTCTCACGTACAAAAGCTTTCCACTCAACATTGGATTTAATATTATCTGGCTTCAGCTTGAGTCTTTCTTATTTGGTGCATCTCGTAGTTTTGTAACTAATCTTGATTTTGAAGCTCTCCAAAGTTCACCCATCTGCTTAACTATGTAATCTTGTTGCGATGGTTGGTCTACTTTGAATCTTTCCTGCAAGTAAAATGGAAGAAAAGGGATTTCTTAGTATCCCTATACCTAATCAGTAATAACATAAAGACTTGTATAAATGAAGTTATACCTGGGCAGATTTCCACAAAACTTCTTTCATCCGTTTAGTTACCCTCCTCCAATCAACAATTGTTACAGGTACAATTTCTATAACGAGTAGCCCTAAAAATGAAGACAAACTAACAGATCCAGCACCAATGGGTTGACCTTTCGAATTGAACCTGATCTCAACGCGACCATTAGCATCCATGCAAAGGCTTTTCATTTTCGTTGGACCTCGCTTTTGTTTAAATTCTTTAGGATCTTCCATAGAGACATTAGCACTTTGATCTTCAATAACCTGGGTGCTTTCATCCAAGTTATTCCATGGTGGTTGGTTAGTTTGAGTTAGTGGAAGGTTAGCTTCAGGACTTTCCTCTGTTGTTGAATTCTTATGGAGAGCTCTCTTGGTAGGGGTGGCAGGGGAATCTCGGAGTGGATTGTGTTTCTTGTGTCTTTTTTGAAACTTGTGCTAGTGTTGGAAAAGGTTCAACTTCAGGATATTCCTCTCTCACAATCATCTGATGAATGGGCTTTTTAGTTTTCTTCGCAGGTGAATCTGGATCTTTTTGAATAGGTGCTGCTAGCTTTTGAAGTGAATTATTTTTTATGAGGTGCAGAGTGACCTTCAAATGAAAAAGAATCACATTTTGTTCCAAGCATCAACAGAAGTTCTCGCCTCCTTTTCTCAAGCATTCGTTGTAGTTGTAATGGAGCTGTAAATGTTTGGGCATTTACAGGGTCTACTTCGTGTGATTTTGCTTGTCCTACTAATTTGCAAAGCTTTCTCTTCTTTTGATCAACCATCTTAATCGAACCTGCATATTAAAAAAGTAATAAAAGCTTCATAATTTTATCATTCGAATGGTTACTACGCAATATTAATAGTTTTATGAACATGATACCGATATATTATTTTTATATTACAACGTTGTCAATATTCACGAAAAGAGAAAGAAAGAAATACAACAACACCCACTAAAAAGTGGATTTTTCCAGTTACTTTAGTTATTTATTTATTTTTTTGGCGATGTAAGATTTCCCAATTTCAGTAACAAAGAAACAAACAAAGATGTAAAATATTAACTATAACAGCAGAGTTACAGAGAATCCAAAATTCTTTAAATTTGCACAAAACTCTTTAAAATTCTGAGTAGAAATGAAACAACAGAGAATTCAAACATTACAAAGATGCACAAAACTCAAACAAAATTTACTTCATTTTCTAAGAAACCAGTAATGACCTTACCTAGAAGCAATACATGCAATGCAGAACGAAAAATAGTGGTGTTTTGTGTTAGGCAGAGTATTTCTATTGATTCTGGTTTATGGGTTTTGAGAAACTCTTTCTAACTAGCTTTTTGTCTCTTTGGGATTTGTTTTGAGAGTGAAGATAGATGAAATAAGTTGTTAAGAATAATATATTAAAGGGAAAGTTGAAAAGGTTTAGTGGGAAGTTTTGGCGGGTTCTTAAAATTTTACAAAGCTTTTTGCGTCCTTTCTTTAGCGGGCACTTGACTTTTCCCAAAAAAAAAAAAACAAAAAACAAAAAACAAAAAACAAAAAACAAAAAGAAATAAAATAAAATCTGCTGTTAATATTTAGAAAGTTAAAACGGCAGAGTTGCTTTTTATAAACACTAATGTTTTATTTTATTTAGTCTAATCAACTTTTCAGTTCTCAAACAATGAGCTCATATATATACATCTATTCCCACACTTTTTTAAAACCGCTATTGCTAACTGCAATTAAAGAGCCACTTTGTTGTAGTATATATATAAGAAAGAAATACCATTCATGAAGAAATAGTGAATAAAGAAATTTTTTAAGTAAAGGAACATACAAATAATGCAAAATGAAGAAAACAACTATTCTTACATTGAGAAAAATCAAGATATAAAATTTATATTAAATGAAACAAACATCTACAAATTCAAATAAGAATATTGCTTTCCCATTCTTAGACGCATGCTACTGTGTCCTCTAATACCATCATTATAATAAGTAGTTAGATAACAACGGGATAATAATGTATCTATTACTGGATCAAAAATCACGCAAGTACAAAACTTAACAGACATACTACACGAGCATGCAAGGCCTTGGACAGCGCATCTACTTGATCTTTGGTCGGTACCTGAAGCACAGAGGAGCAAAAGTGTTTTCTATTTATTTTTTAGTTACTACAAGGAAATCGACTTTGCAAAGGAAAAAAAAAAAAAAAAAGAAGGAAAATTATGCTAAATAAGCTGATAAGCGTGAGAATTATATGCTCATAGTTCATCCAAGGTTGAAATTAGGCACTAAGCATTAAAGTTCACCAATTGAGATATCTTTCACAAGATTGAGCTGGAAAGAACAGATAACTTGTGTTTAGGTGACTTCTTCAATTTCTTTTTTCTGATTTTGCTATCCAAATGTTTTGTAACTCAAATAGAGGGGAAAGAGGACATATTTTCCCTTTAAAAGGAGCCATAGAAGACCGTCAGCGAAAGGTTCTCCATTAGGCTTAGCAGCCGGTAGCACTTGACCAGAACCTGAACTTGACCATTCTGGAATTGTTTGAGCCCCTTATAAGATAAAATCATCATAACACATTTACTAGTTTTTGTGACACTACAACAGATTCATTTATAAAACTACAACCATGAAGGATTCAACTATTACCTGATCATGTAAAAGAGAGAAAAGTTTATCAGCGTCAGTTTCTGATAAACAATTTTTTGGAATATAATACAAGAATAAAGCCTTTTAGCAACACCAACAGTAATCACTAAAACTTTAAAGTTCATCGCTAAAACCAAAACAGCGACGGGTTTTATCGACGATTACGCATGTCATCTTTAAAATTGACCAAACAGCGACAACAAGTCGTTGCTAAAAATTAAAAAAACTGACGTGGCAGTGCTTTTTAGCGCCGACTATAGTAGATTGTCGTCGTTAAATAGTGAAAATAAGCCATCTTTAGCAATGACTTTTTAATGTATTGTCACTAAAATATGAAAAAGTATGACGTATCATACATATTTAGCGACCACGTACATAAATATTTCATCGCTAAAACTATTTTTTATTGTTTTTAAATATATTATAATTCAATTTAATTTAATTTTAAATTTAATTTTAATTTTTTTAATGATTTGTCGTTGATATTTTATTTATTTCATAGCTATCGGCTATAATTTTAATAGTTTTTACTTTTACTTACGAGATAGTATTTAATTTTAAAAAACTAAATAAACATAATATTAAGTAACTACAATACAAACATCCACACAATACATAAAATATTATAAAAGTCGATTAATACTACTTATAGTGAATGTTCAGTAAATGTATGATACAGGGGGAAAAAAAAAAAGATAGCTACTAGTCGTCCAAATTTTTTGGATCCTCTGCTTGTTCATCATCTTCTTCTTCAACTTGATTTTGAGGCTGGGATGGAGGGACTAGACTCAAGGGGGAAGTTGAATAATTGGACCTAAAAGTCGGATCCATCCGGGACACATGTGTCATGATCCGCAAGGTTTCAGCAAATTGGTTTGCAATCCACTGCTGTAGCTCTGGCGGAATCTGCATGCTAGGCTACACAGATGTAGATGATGTTGAAGACGAAAAAGCAGATGCCTTCTTTCCCCCCCTGCGCGTCAAGGTTGGGCCTACTCCTTTTGTATGCCTCCGTCGACTGCCCAGAACTGTCTTCAGAATCTCCTTCTCATTTGTCCCCAAAGAAGAGCCGGACAACATCTGTGACTGCTAAGTCTGTCTCTCCTCAACCATCCTTGACTGCATAAGAATATGTAAAATAATTAGAAAAATAATACAGAATAATATGTAATACAGGACATAAAATTTAATTTACATTAATACTTACATGTGTCGCGGCTGCCTCATCATTTACCCAACACAAATTGCCTTGTTCATCCTTGCGTTGTTGGAGCTCCTGCTAATTATCGATGAGGGACTTCGGTTGCTGCAGCTCCTGCCAATTATCTATGCTTAATAACGTTCCCAACAGATTACCACATACATTCTTCTCAATATGCATGACATCCAAATTGTGACGTGACAACATAGCATTCTCCTTCTAAAAAAGACAACAATAAAACTTACAACTATGTTTCTATTTCTATGAACATGTCTTTGTATTCCCCATATTGAATGTCATCATCGACAGTGCCCAAATCTACCTCACATTATCAATCCCGGCATTAGTTTCACGCTGACCAATATATCTTGAAGAATTTATAACATCTCATTATTGTTCAAATGGTTCACTGGTTATAGCTTGAACATTGGCATTTTCTCTGTAACGACCCGATTGCGTGGACCATTACGTTACCATGCTCTGATACCAAACCTTGTGGCGACCTACTCATTCTTAAACATATTTAAGTATACTTAAACTTACTCTTATGTTTTGTAAAAATACGGAAATATTTATTTCTATTCTTTTTTTTTTTTTACTTAAATTTCAACCTAACTTATTCCCATACTTATTTATATGTACTCAATTGAGTACTGAGTTTTAGAACCATCTTAACACATTTGATAAATCATACTAATTACCGTAGTAGTAACCACTGTCCCAGTACTAAGTACCGGTATCATTAAATTATCATAACATAACACAACATATTTTACAAAACACGTGGCGGTGTCGAGCCCAAATTTCACAGTCTGCAGTACCATATCTCCATAGTCTTGCATTAAGCATGTCTGGTAGGTTGCTTACCTACAGAATCAATGTAAGTTATGAGCTTTCACTCAACAAGTACAACTTTCTATTCCCGCAAAATAATCTTGGTAAAAGAATGCATGAATTAATTATGCTTTCTTATGCTAATTTATCATGAATTAATCATGCTTTCTTATGTTAACTTGGTTTTGGGCCCCTTACATAACATAACATGAGTGTACGTACCGTGGTGCGTAGCCATGAAGTGGTTGGGCGGCCAGCCCTGTCCAACTCAAACCATGGACCAAACCAAAACCCGTCCTCGTGACAGGTTGGTACGACACGAGTAACTTGCTTGTCTTATTACATGAAGACTTGTTCTTGGTTTGATCACACTTGAAAAATTGAATCTTAACTGTTTCTTACTTGAAAACTTAATCTTGTCCTCATCATGTGATTTATTATTGGTGAACATGCTTTCATGATGTTACAATAATAAAACATAAAACATATGGACATCATGTAAATCAATGCATGAATTTTGGAAAACATACAAAGCAATAAAATATTTTTTTGCCCATGTTGTAGGCGGGGTTGTAATAACCGAATTTTTTTACAGACTCGTGATTTCCTTATATATAAAGGAATTTAAGTCCATACTATGTGTGTATGTGATGTTTCATGAAAATTATGGATATCAATGTGAAATTCATAATTTTATTATTAGAATATGTTTGAGTTCTCGTTTAATTAGCTATGAGACTCAATAATAAGTTTATTATGTCAAGAACAAGGCCTTTTGGTAAAAAGGCAAGATCATGATTTATGTTTTTATTTTGCCTTAAGTATGACCAGAATAACTCATGATCTGTATAAGACGATACTGCAGTATAATAAGCAGTATTGAAATTATACTGCAATCGACCGTTATTGCGGATGCATAGTTAAGAATAAGGTATAGGATTGCTTTAGAAAAATCAGGAGTAATATTTTGAGCAATGAGGGCTAAGTAGCTTCAAGTCCTAAGAAAAATCTATACGCAGTCCAGTTAAGTGCAGATGAATTCTAGACTGCAGTGTAATACCCAACCTTTTTACAAATTTACGATTTCTTTTTTTTTTAGGAATCAAAAGTTTGTATTATGTATGTTTATATGAAATGCCTGATATGATTTATCAGAATTAAGGTTTATGTATGATTTGATTCCGGTCAAAGTTTGATCGGAATAATTTAAGGTATGTTCGAGACAATATTGCAGTTTTAAACAGTATAAAATTATACTGTGAAAAATTATTATTACGGATAGAGAAGCTAAATTAGGTTTGGGATTATTGTAGAAAATCAAGCACAATATTTAGAGTAATAAGAACTAAGTGGTTTTTAGTTCTAAGAGAAATTTTTACGCAGTTCGGTTAAGTGCAGATAATTCTGGACTGCAGTTCAGTCCAACAATACTGTTATTGGTAAAAATAGTATTTGTAAAATCTGTATTAGTATGAAATGGATTGCATTTGTGGAAGAAAGCCAAATGGAACTTTAATTAAGGACACCTCACATTGTGATCATTACATGATTTATTGGATTTTTAGAAATTATGGAAAGTAAGTTGTATGCATGAACAAGGTTGAAAATTGGCCAACAAGCCACACCAAGTGGCCGGCCACCTCATGGACTCTAGGCGGGGCACATATGTTTGCTATTTGAGGACTTAAATGCAACTTAAGCAAAAAAAATTATTCTAGGAAATTCAATTAAAATTTGCCTATAAATAGGTGTGGTGGGGTTTTGCCTTGGTCCACCTTTGGTCACATCACTTTCTTTGGTTCACAAATTAGCCTCTCCCTCCCCCCTAAAAATCCGAAACTTAGAGAGAAGAAAAAGAGTGAAGAGTGCTCGGTTTTTGAGGTAGAAATCAAGGAGGAAGTTTGTGATTCAAGCCTAGATCTACTTCTAAGTGTTAAGGTAAATCTTCTTAAAACCCTAAGCCTTTCATTTGAGTTTTTATTCAATTATTTAGATGTATTTTCAGTGGGTTATGTAAGAGCTTAAGCTCACTTATTTTTCATACAATAGCTTAGTAAGATTAGTATGTGCTTGATTAGTGTTTTGGTAAGCTAGATCTATGTTTTGGTGAGCTAGATCTATGTTTTGGCTTATGTTTTTGAAGTTATGCTTTAAAAATCTTATGCTTATGTGTATGCTTAGTAATTGCTTGTTATATGTCCCCACATGTTTAGGAAGTTTTATGTTATGCTTGTATGATGATAAGATGATTGTATGTTGAACTAACATGAAAAATCAACTTAAAACCCTAACTTGGTAAAAGTTTACCACATGGGTTAATTGGTTAAGAAACAAGTGTATGTGATGGAAAACCTACGTAACACGCTGCATGTATGATGTAAGCTCACGGTTACGACCGTTTGAGGTAGAGTGTACGTTATTTTGCGTAACAAACAATTAAAAATAAATCTGCCAATTTTCGGACAAAACTGGGTAGCAATCTGAAAACGAAATTTGAAGCCCTTAGAGGCAGAATTTGGAAAAAGTTAAAACTAAAAAGTTGTAGAAAATTGAAAATCCTAGGGGGTAACTCAAATATAATTTGAAAAATAAGCTCCAAAGGCTTCCATTTTTATGAAAACCCGTGACTGGCCAGCCCAGACCCTATGCACGGCCAGGACTTTTCAACAAGGAAAATGAATAGGTTAAGGGCAGAATTAGGTTTTGTGTAAAAAACAAAAGTTGCAGGAATTTATGAGGTCTACAACTTTCATGAAGAAAACTTTTTCAAATTCAAATCATATTTTATAATAAAACTGAATCTTAAAACTGAGCAGGAAATAGGCAATTCCTGCACAGGATTTTCAAAACAGTGCATGAGCAACAATTCCTGCACATGCACTGCTAACTGAAATTATTGGACTGTTTTCTATGAATGATTTTCAAAATGTCACAGTTTTACTATCTTTATAAAATAAATCAGTTTCAGTTTTACAACAATGATTTAAAAAGAATTAAATCAGGTTTTAAAGTATGTTAAGTAATAGTTTAACTATAGTAAGACACATAGTAATCGGATATGTTACTAAAAATTATTATTGAACCAAATATATTGAAAGTATACTTATAGTAACCAAATAGGTTACTAATTTTATATGCTAGGTTTTGAAACCAAGGTTACTTAGGATAACCAAATGAGATACCACTATTGGATCTTGGTAACCCAATAGGACATTAACCTAATTATGTTTGGGCTTATACCTAAGGTTACTATCAGTAACCTAAAAGGATATTATTTAAGTATAACCAACCAAGATTTGTGTTAAGTAATCAAACATAATACTGTTTGATTGTCTTTAGGTCAGGTGCCCTAAGGTTACATTTAGTAACCGAATAGGATACCATGTTAGTAGGGGACATATAACTAGGGTAAATGTTGAATGTTAATTAGGATACCAACATTTAATATAATGATTTATGGTAAGATAGAATGATTCTTATCTTACGTCCTTTTTGAAAACAGAAAAGTAATTTGTTGTCGTAATTCATTGGAGCAACAAACCCCAGCTATAGTATAACCAGTAAGTACAACTCTACCTACAGCGAGGCTAATTGTTTTATTGGTTGCATGTTTTTAAAATTCATGCACTTATGTATGTGATGCATATGGTTATGAATTATTATTGTGACATCATGAAGTATGTTCACTAATGATAATGTACATGATAAGATTAAGATTAAGTTCAAGTAAGAAACTGTTTTCAAGAAAATGTCTCCAAGTAAGATGTTAAGCAGTTTTAAATCGTGTTGTACCGACCTGCACTAGGTCAGGGTTGGTTCATGGTTTGAGTTGGATTGGGCTGGCCGCCCCAACCATTCCATGGCTGCGCGCCACGGTACGTACACTTAAAGTAAGTAAGGGCCCTAAAATATGAAAATTTAAGAAAGCATAATGAAGCATAATTGGTTCATGCATTGATTAAGTTCAAATTGTTTTTGCGGTTAAATAGTTGTACTTGCTGAGCGAAAGCTCACAACTTACGTTTATGCTGTAGGTAAGCTCCCTATTAGCAATACTTGATACAAGACGGTGGGGCATGGCAGGACTAACTGTGAAACTACGGGATGGAGACCGCTACGCGTTTTGTGTCAAATATATGTTCTTATTATTGAGTTAATTAGTTGTATTTCAAATTAAGTTTAATATTTAAATACTCAAATAAATATGCATATATGGTTATAAGAAATTATATGGTCGAGTTACCTTTATAATTGCAATAAAAAGAAAAAAAAATATTCCGTATTTTCCGCTAATTAAGTAAGTGTCAGATTTTTTGTAAGATAAGTACGGTAACGGCCCACGTAAGGTGGGTCGTTACATGCAGTTCAGTATAACTGTTACGCCTCGACCTACGTAGGGCCGTGACTTCGTACTTACTTAACTTAAATACCAACTTTGCAACGACCCGATTTCATGGAGCCGTTACCTTACCATGCTTACTTGAACATACTTTATCTCAAAACGTACTTGTGCTTCATGTAAAAATATGGAAATGTTTTTTTTTCTTTCTTTCTTTTTACTCAATTTAAAACTTAATTTATACTCATACTTATTTATAGGTACTCACTCGAGAACCGAGCTTTAAAACCACATTTTTACAAATCATACTAGTTATCATATACTAGTACCATCGACTTATCATAACATTCTAGGCTTCGCTATCGCTCATGACTGGTATATGGATCTCTCTATGTAGTGGTCGGCCTTCTAGAAGCTTCGCCAGAAGCGACTAGTCGCTTCCCGAATGCCTCTTTACTTTAGTATGGTCTAGTCTTTCCAATGCCTCCTTCCTTGCCGCCAACGTAAAACACGGAGCGGAACAGAGTTTCCGAAAACCGTCGTGGAAGTGGGCGCTTCCACGACGGTTTTTAATAACCGTCGTGGAAGTGGCGGCTTGGTTTTCAGAAACCGTCGTGGAAGCGGGGTGCTTCCACGACGGTTTTTGAAAAACCGTCGTGGTTGGTACGAAGGAGGGAATTTAAAAAAAAAAATAATTTTCAAAATTTAAAAAAAAAAATAAAAAAATTTTTTTTTTTTGACCTACCACGACGGTTTTTTTAAAAAACCGTCATGGTAGGTCATTTTTGACTTACCACGACGGTTTTTTGAAAAACCGTCGTGGTAGGTCCAAAATTGTTTTTTGATTTTTTTTGACCTATCACGACGGTTTTTGGGAAAAACCGTCGTGGTAGTGATCTACCACGACGGTTTTTTCAAAAAACCGTCATGGTAGGTCAAAATTTTTTTTTTTTAATTTTTCACCCAACCACGACGGTTTTTCCAAAAAACCATCGTGGTAGGTATGAATGCGGGAATTTTAAAATTTTTTGAAATTGTTCAACTTTTTGGAGCGTATATTAAAACCCAAAAAATACCCTCTTTCTCACCCCATTACATTCCGAGCCTTTTTCACTCTCTAATACAAACTCTAACTACAAACCCAAAGCCGCCCATATCTTCCTTCCATTTATCGCTCTCCGCTCCCTCTCTACATTCTCACCGCCATTCCTCTCTTTCTCTCTAACTCCGAGCCTTTTTCCCTCTTTCTCTAGTCGCCATTCCTCCCTCTCTCTCTAACTCCAAGCCTTTTTCCCTCTCCCTCTCGCCGCCATTCCTCCGTCCCCTACATTCTCTACCACTCCACCCGTACCCACGCTCGACAATCCGGTAAGTTGAAATGTATCTTGCTTGGGTAAGGCACGGATTTGGGAATTTTCCGTCCAAAATGTTGATTTTGTTGATTGTGAAATTTCCGTCCAAAATGTCAAAAATCCATAATGTTCCTTCCAAAATGTTGATTTGGTTGATTGTTGATTTGAGAATTTTCCGTAGAAAATTGTCCAAAATTCATCATTTCGGTGATTATTGACAATCGTTGTGATTTAGATTGCTTTAAAATTGATTGGGTAAGACACGGATTTGGGAATTTTTCAGAAAAAATGTTGATTTTGTGAGTTAAATTTTCCGGATTTGCCACCCGTAGGAAATGAAATGAATTTGCAAATTTTTTTTTTCGGCAGACCCTACCACGACGGTTTTTCAACCGTCGTGATAGGTGGACCTACCACGACAGTTTTTAAAGAAAAATCGTCGTGGTAGGTCCGCCTATCACGACGGTTTTTTACGTAGAACCGTCGTGGTATGTTCTTAAATGTCCACATTTAGGTCCTATTTTTGCCTATTTCACGACGGGTAAAAAACCGTCGTGGAATCTAAAAAGATTCCACGACTCTGGATTCCACGACGGTTAGAAAACCGTAGTAGAAATGTTACCACGACGGTTAAAAACCGTCGTGGTATCCACATTTTGTACTAGTGATAATATAAACACATTTTACATAACATATTTCCAAAACCCGTGGCAGTGTCCAACCCAAATTTCACAGTTTGTAGTGCCATCTCTCCACAGTCTTGTATCAAGCATTGCCAGTAGGTTGCTTACCTATAGCAAGAACGTAAGTTATGAGCTTATGCTCAGCAAGTACAACTTTCTATTCCGCAAAACATTTTTAGTAAAAGAATGCGTGAACCGATTATGCTTTCTTATGAATCAATTATGTTTTCTTATATTAATTTGGTTTTAGGCCCCCTACATAACATGAGTGCACGTACCGTGGTGTGTAGCCATGGAGTGATTGGGGCGGCCAGTTCAATCCAACTCAAACCATGAACCAAACCGTTTAGCATGGAGTGGTTGGGGCAGCCAATCCAATCCAACTCAAATCATGGACCAAACCGTTTAAACCCGCCCTCATGGCAAGTCGGTACGACACAAGAAAACTTGCTTGTCTTATCTTATTATATGAAAACTTGTTCTTGGTTGATCATGATTGAAAAATTGAATCTTAACTGTTTCTTACTTGAAAACTTAATATTGTTCTTATCATGTGATTTATTATTAGTGAACATGTTTTCATGATGTCACAATAATAAAACATAAGACATAAAACATATGTACATCATGTAAATCAGTGCATGAATTTTTGAAAAACATGCGATGCAATAAAAATATTTTGCCCATGCTGTAGGCGGAGTTTTACTTACAAATTATTCTACGCTCTTGGTCTTTTGTTCCATCAAGGCACGACAACATGTCATATTCCTGTTTCAAACAGGACATAAGATAATAATTGTTCTATCTTACTATAAACCATAACATACTAGATCGGTATCCAATCCGATTACCTTTGGTAATCATAGATACAAATCCTATCACAGTAAACCAGTATCCTATCCGATTACCATTGGTACGTTAACATGGTAAAACGGTATTCTATCCGGTTTCCAATGGTAATCATGGATACATGCCCTAACATAACAAATCGACAACCCATCCGATTATCATTGGTCATACACTTGTTTCCATATTCCTTAACAAATCTTAACATACACATCAAGTAATTTGTCGGTCTCCAACCCGACTACCATTCGTCATAAGACTGTTACCATTTAAGAAATCTTGGTCTTGGGCCTTCTTCCATTTTCTAAAAAAAATACATTGTTTTCATAATTTCAAGTATTATCTTGATTTAATACTTAAAATTACCTTTCAAAACCACTTTTAAAATCCTTTTAAAACTGTTTTCTTTGTAAAACCGTGATTTCTATTTAATCGGACTTATAAAATCATAAAACTTTGAAAACTACTTTTGAAAACAGCCTTGTAGTTTGACTAAAGGTGCATGTGTAGGAATTTCTTGTACCATGTGCAGTTTTAAAAATCCTATGCAGGAATTTCCTGAACCCTGTACAGTTTTAAAAATCTAGTTTTATCTTTAAATTGGTTTAGAATTTGAAAAAGTTTTCTTCATGAAAGTTGTAGATCTCATCGAAACCTACAACTTTTGTTTATTGTCAAAAACCTGAATCTGCTTTTAACTTGCTCGTTTCTCCTTTTGAATAATTCTGACCGTGTACACTGTCTGTATAGGCCAGTCTCAGATTTTAATAAAAATAGAGGCCTTTGGATCCTTATTTTTAAAAAATTTTTACGTTGTCCCCTAGGATTTTCAATTCTCTACAACTTTTTAGTTATGAATTTTTCCAAATTTGGTCTCTAAGGGCCTCAAAATTACGTTTCCAGATCACAGTCCCATTTGATCCGAAAGTTGACAGTTTTGTTTTTGATTGGTTTTTACGTAAAAATTCGCACACCCTACCTCAAACGGTCGAAACCGTGAGCCTATGACAAACATGCAGTGTGTTACGTACATAATCAGCATCCATGCACTTGTTCGTCTTACTTACAAAAACCCAAATAGGTAATCTTACTTAGCTTACCAATTTCGGTTTTTGGATTAATTCCTTAACCTCCATGCCTCAAACATCATAACCATAATCATCATTCATAAAATATTCTTACTTAAGCATGTGAGGACATTTCACAAACATAAGATAGGCATACATAAAACCCACATTCTTTCTAGGACATAACATCACATGCATGCATAAACTTATCAATCAAAATTATCTAAACCTAAATCAAGCACATACTAAGCACATAAAACTATTGCATGAAAAATAAAATGTTGGGATCTAAATGTGCCCTAAGGATAGAAAATCAATATTAGGGATTTTCTGTAAATATGACATTTTGATATTAATAAGAGGAGGTTATTCATGTTTAATAAGATGTGTCCTATTTACTTTCATTTGTTGATTGTATGGTTATTTTGAGCAAACATAAAATACTCCTTGACTGTTGGTAATATATCAGATTACCATATGTATACGGGGTATACATAGAAGACGTGGTAATTTGATAACAGTCTAAATAAATAGTCCGCAATCGATGGAATAAGATTTGGGGATCTTATTCATGATAAGATTGTACAAGTTGTCTACTTCCTTGGAGGGATGGTTTGTCTTGACCATCGAATAGGTTCCGAGTAGAAACTTTAATGTATACCAGTATTGAGGTATGACATTGGACTGGACCTAAAGTGTTAATTGATTCGGTTTAATAATTCCGTTTATAAGAATCAATGACACTTTGATTATCATCCTGCATTAATCTTAATCCTGAAATGATTACTTGAATTCGCATCCATGACTTTTGTACTTTAATGCACTACAGGTGAGACACTGTTAATTCATGGTCAATATACTTGTGTTTTGGGTGCATGACTTATGGATGGAGAAATCAAGATTCATAGATACGGAATCCATAGCTATCTTAACGATAGTAAATGTTATCTACTTAAAGGCATTATTCGGGGATTGAAAGATAGTATAACAAGATCTTGGCCATCGGTTTACTTTGTGTTCTCTGGTGGTTTACCAATTGTATGGTTTTATAATTGGTGATTCTTTCAATAGAGAATAATGGAACTTTAAGTTAAAATGATTGAAAAGGTAAAACGGAAAAAGTCCTTAATTCAATCATGGATGACATATGGGGATTAAGCAAGCGATGAATAAATCATGGAAGAAGCACTACGTGAGAGAGCTTTCGTAATACGGTATGTAAACAGGAGTTCAGCTTCAAACTTTTAGTGGAATAGTTTTGAAGTTGATAATTGATGAATAATTAATCTGGGATTAATTTTTCACAATTATAGGAGCCTCTTTACATATTTCCATCGGGTCCCTCTATTAGCTCGCATAGTTCCATAAAGTGTCTCGGGATTTGTTCCTTATGAGATCGGTAAATTTAAATAGAATTTAGTAATGTCTATTAAGACATGTTACTCTCTAACATGCAATCCAGAAAGGATTGGACATGTAAAATTTGTAGACAAATGATTTGTCAACATGTGATTGGTTAATTTGAATTTTGGAAATAAGATTGTGTTTGGATTATTTAATTTTGGAAAAACAAATTTTTCTCTCCTAATCTCAATAAGGTGCACGGTTTTTAGATAGGTGGAGGGAAGAAAAATTTTGTTTCAAAATTATTCAAATAAATTCCTAATATTAAATTATTAATTGATTTAAATAATGGAGATTATTTCATGTATTTTTCTTTCCTAATTAAAAGTGGTTCACGTTTTTATGAGGAAAGGAAATTTGAAATATTTCATTGATTTAAATTAATTAATATGGTTAATGTTTATGGAAAATATTAATTCAAATAAGTGAATCTTATTTAAATTCAAAAAGGTTTAAAAGGAATTTGAATCTAGATAGGACTAGGATCTTTTGACTTGTAATACCTGATTTTTTTACCAATACGATTCCTTGTATAGAAATTATACTAAACCGTAAAGGTATTTATGGAAAAAGCCCCGTTAAGGGTTTTAATTATGTTTTATGAGTTTTCTGACTTTATAAGACTCAAAAAGGATTATTAGTCAAGAAAACGACCTTTTAGGTAAAAAGGAACAAAAATGCAAAATTTTTCATGATGGTCAAAGTTTGACCAAAAACGTCACGGTTGACCAAAAAAGTCAACTATTGACCAAGAAAGTCAAATCTTGACAAGAAGGTCAATGATCGACAAGAAAGTCAATGGTTGACCCGAAAAGCCCAAGAAATGACTGTACGATTTAAATATTTATCTGTATAAAAATTGTACCGTGTGAAAACCAATTTTTCAGATAAAATGATATGTTTAAGACTCAGAAACCACCATAGAAAATCAAGCACATTAAGTGGAAGTATAGGGCAGAATGGTTTTAAGAAATAAGGAAAATTGTATACTGTCCATTTTTACACGGATGAATTCTGAACTGCAGTTCGGTAAAACAATACTGTGCATAAGTAAATCCAGTATTGGAAATACCTGTGTTAACTCAAAAAATGAACTGTACAATAGCTAAAGAGCCAAACAAGCTTTAACCTAGCTTACCTCACTTAACTTTTTATTTATGATATCATTTTCTTAATTTAAGAAAATTAAGAAAGTATTTGGCTAGATAATCATCAAGGGTGGCCGGCCACTTGCCCCCCCCCTTTGTGTGATTTCTTGCTTCTTTTGGGGCCAAAATCTAATTAGCCAAAAGTTTCCCAACCTCTATAAATAGGGGTGGGCATTATTCACAAAAATTAGAAAAGCTAGCTAAACTTTGGCCAAATTTCTCTCTACCAAATCCGGACTTGTGAGGAAGAAAAAGAAAGAAAATTTTCAAACCCTAGAGTGTCTAGAGCTTAGTGGAGGGTCGGTTTTGGGTTGGAGAACAAGCAAAAAGTTTGGAAAAAAATTTTGTAACCTTGTTGGCCAAGGAGGCCGGTTGCAAGAAAATCACCAAGGAGGAAGAGCCAGGCTAGGAAACCGGGTTTTTGGAGCTTAGTGGTGGCTGGATTTTTGAGCAAATTGGTGACCGGACTTAGGGCAAGGAAGGCAGCAAGCTTGGACTTGCCACCCACCAATTCAGCCGGCTGCTGTGAAGGAACAAAGAGAAGAAAACCTAAGCCAACTTTGAGCCAAAAAGTGAGGTAAAACCCCTAATTACCTAAGCTTTCATTTGAATTTCGTTTGGAGAAATTTAAATGTATTTAAGCAATGATTTGTAATGGGCATAAGCCCACTTTCAGTTCTGCCCTAGCTAGAAAATATGAGCATATGCTTGATTTAATTAGAGGTAGGGTTTGGTGGTTTTATGTTGCATGTTATGTGTTTGTTAGTATGCCTAGGGTTTTTGTAGGTGTATGAATGATTTGTAATTTGGCTTGCATGTTAAAAATTTGACGTTAGAAACGTGACGTATGATTGATTTAGGCTCCCGCTGAGTTCGGTTGAGGTAGGGTGAATGTTTTAGGACGTTATCGAAAAATTGAAACCGAAAACTGCCAACTCGGGTAGAAATTGGCCAGTTTCGGGGAAAACAGTTTTTGAGGCCTTTAGAGGCTGAATCTGTAACGACCCGCCTAGCACAGGCCGTTACCATACATACATACATACATACATACTTATAACGTAACAGCGGAATATTTTTTTTTATTTTTTATAAGCAATATAATCATATATGCACATACGTAAATAATTATAACGAATAATTAGTAATGTTGTACGGTTGTAATATAAAGCTTTATAAAATAATTACTTAAATAACAAAACGCATGGTGGCATTATCCCCACATTTCACAGTCCACCAGACCTCGCCCTCCATCTTGTATCAGGGGTTGCTGCTAGGCTGCTTACCTACAGCATAGACGTAAGACAGTGAGCTTTCGCTCAGCAAGTACAACTATTTAACCCGCAAAGCAATAATTCTACAATTAAATCATCACAACATAACAATCCATACTTAACATAATTCATAGCATATCATAACTTAACTTAACTTAACATTTCTTACTTAACATACATCGTAACATATCATAACTTAACTTGACATATGCATGAGCCAGTTATGCTTGGTTATGCTTACTTGATCATTCATACTTTTCTTATCTTACTTAACTTGTCTTATCTTATCTTACGGGCCCCATAACGTAAGTGTTCGTACCGGGCGCGCGACTATGAATTGGTGGTGGCGGCCAGTCCATTCCAACTCAATCCATGGTCCAACCCGACCTAACGCGGGTCGGTACGACACAGACAATTGCTTGCCATCATATCATTTCATACATAATCTTTCTTTTGTTAATCGGTGAACATGCATCGTGATGTTTTACTCAATTAATCTTTAGCATCTCTTAACCCTAATCATACTCTTATAGTTCATAGCATAGCACTTAACATTTCATAATCTGTAACATAGAATCATAACATATTACATTTCGTAATTCATAGCATAATTCATAACATACCTAGGACATTCTACAACACTTAGCATGTAACATTTAATAACATGTAACATTTACATATAGCAAACATACTCAGATAAGTATACACAACAAGCCTATGCTGTAGGCGGAGTTGTACTTACCTCGTTCATAAAGGCTGTGTCCAATGTCGAGTTAAATCCCGTTGGGACACTTCTGCGTGCGATATTCTGAGATTAAAATAAAAGTAAGGGTTAGAAATGTTGGTAGTATAACCAACACTCTTTTATAACCTTCGTTATAAGCCCTTACTTAATTTTACGTTATCCTAGTTGGTTATCTAAGTAACCTTAATCGGACTGTTTTTAACTTAGGTTTCAAAATCTTATTTCTTTAGAAAAGAAAACCTTAGGTTTAGGTATAAAAATCCTTTTTGTTTAACTTTGAAAACTGCAAATCTTGAAATGAGACGTATAAAATTATTGACTATTGGAAACTGCCTTTGGAACAGTTTCACAATGTCAATTTTTAGTGTAACTGTTAAATTACCCTTTTTCTGTGTTGATTTTAGAAATCCTGTACAGGATTTTCCATAATTCCTGTACCGTTTTCGAAATCCATTTTCATTTTAAAATCAAAGCTGATTCTGAACAACTTGTCTTCACGAAAGTTTTAGATATTGAAAAGCCCTACAACTTTCGTGTTTTGGGTAAAACCTAGTTCGGACGTTTTCTTTGTCAAAAACCTTGTGGAACCAATCTTGGCCGTGCAGGGATCCTGGGCCGTGCAGGGGTCCTGGCCGTGCAGGGGTCCTGGGCACTTCAGGCTCGGGTTTTGTTAAAATTCGAGGCCATTGGAGCCTCATTTTGCAAATCCGTCCGCGTTGTCCACTAGGAAAAACTCTTCTTAACAACTTTCGTGTTTTGAGTTTTCCCAGATTCGGCCTCTAAAGGCCTCAAAAACTGTTTTCCCCGAAACTGGCCAATTTCTACCCGAGTTGGCAGTTTTCGGTTTCAATTTTCGATAACGTCCTAAAACGTTCACCCTACCTCAACCGAACTCAGCGGGAGCCTAAATCAGTCATACATCACGTTTCTAACGTCAAATTTTTAACATGCAAGCCAAATTACAAATCATTCATAAACCTACCAAAAACCCTAGGCATACTAACAAACACATAACATGCAACATAAAACCACCAAACCCTACTCCTAATTAAATCAAGCACATACTCATTTTTCCTAGCTAGGGCAGAACTGAAAGTGGGCTTATGCCCATTACAAATCATTGCTTAAATACACTTAAATTTCTCCAAACGAAATTCAAATGAAAGCTTAGATAATTAGGGGTTTTACCTCACTTTTTGGCTCAAAGTTGGCTTAGGTTTTCTTCTCCTTGTTCCTTCACAGCAGCCGGCTGAATTGGTGGGTGGCAAGTCCAAGCTTGCTGCCTTCCTTGCCCTAAGTCCGGTCACCAATTTGTTCAAAAAAATCCAGCCACCACTAAGCTCCAAAACCCCGGTTACCTAGCTTGGCTCTTCCTCCTTGGTGAATTCCTTGCAACCGGCCTCCTTGGCCAACAAGGGTTACAATTTTTTTTCCAAACTTTTTGCTTGTTCTCCAACCCAAAACTGACCCTCCACTAAGCTCTAAACACTCTAGGGTTTGAAAATTTTCTTTCTTTTTCTTCCTCACAAGTCCGGATTTGGTAGAGAAAATTTTGGCCAAAGTTTAGCTAGCTTTTCCAATTTGTGAATAATGCCCACCCCTATTTATAGAGGTTGGGAAACTTTTGGCTAATTAGATTTTGGCCCCAAAAGAAGCAAGAAATCACACAAAGGGGGGGGGGCAAGTGGCCGGCCACCCTTGATGATTATCTAGCCAAATACTTTCTTAATTTTCTTAAATTAAGAAAATGATATCATAAATAAAAAGTTAAGTGAGGTAAGCTAGGTTAAAGCTTGTTTGGCTCTTTAGCTATTGTACAGTCCATTTTTTGAGTTAACACAGGTATTTCCAATACTGGATTCACTTATTCACAGTATTGTTTTACCGAACTGCAGTTCAGAATTCATCCGTGTAAAAATGGACGGTATACAATTTTCCTTATTTCTTAAAACCATTCTGCCCTATACTTCCACTTAATGTGCTTGATTTTCTATGGTGGTTTCTGAGTCTTAAACATATCATTTTATCTGAAAAATTGGTTTTCACCCGGTACAATTTTTTTATACAGATAAATATCTAATCGTACAGTCATTTCTTGGAATTTTCGGGTCAACCATTGACTTTCTTGTCGATCATTGACCTTCTTGTCAAGATTTGACTTTCTTGGTCAACAGTTGACTTTTTGGTCAACCGTGACGTTTTTGGTCAAACTTTGACCATCATGAAAAATTTTGCATTTTTGTTCCTTTTTTCCTAAAAGGTCGTTTTCTTGACTAAATAATCCTTTTTGAGTCTTATAAAGTCAGAAAACTCACAAAACATAATTAAAAACCCTTAACTGGGCTTTTTCCATAAATACATTTACGGTTCAATGTAATTTCTATACAAGGAATGGTATTAGTGAAAAATCAGGTATTACAATCTACCCCCCTTAAAAATTTTTGTCCTCGAAAATTAGAACAAATCGGGGTAGTTCTTTCTCATTTCATCTTCTAATTCCCAGGTTGCTTCTTCTACTTTATGGTTTCGCCATAACACTTTCACCATGGGAATTGTCTTATTCCTTAGAACCTTCTCTTCTCGATCTAGGATTCGTACAGGCTTCTCTTCATAGGTTAAGTCTGTTTGAACCTCCACTGGTTCTTGACTGAGCACATGAGAAGGATCTGGCACATACTTCTTGAGCATCGAGACATGAAAGACGTTATGCATAGATGCTAATTCTGGCGGCAGGGCAAGCTTATAGGCTACTTTTCCAACCCTTTCTAGGATTTCAAAAGGTCCAGTATACCTTGGACTAAGCTTCCCTTTCTTTCCAAATCTCATCACTCCTTTCATTGGAGCTATCTTAATGAATACTGCATCTCCGATCTGAAATTCCAAAGGCCTTCTTCGCTTATCAGCATAGCTTTTCTGACGACTGAAAGCCACGTCAAGCCTTTGCTTAATCTTCTTAATATCTTCAGAAGTCTTTCTTATGAAGTCCGTAGTTTGAAGCTGCTTCTGTCCAATTTCTTGCCAGTGAATAGGGGATCGACATTTTCTTCCGTATAATGCTTCGAACGGAGCCATACCAATCGAAGCGTGATAGCTGTTGTTATAAGAAAATTCGATCAAGGACAGCTTCTGATCCAAGTTTCCTTTAAAATCCAGAACACATGATCTCAACATATCTTCTAGTGTCTGGATAGTCCGTTCTGACTGGCCATCGGTTTGGGGGTGAAATGCCGTACTGAACTTCAATTTCGACCCCATAACATTGTGTACGCTTGTCCAAAACCGAGAAGTGAAACGTCCATCACGATCTGAGATGATCGATTTTGGTACTCCATGCAGTCGAACGATCTGGGATACATAGACTTCGGCCAATTTTTCCACTGAATAAGTGGCTTTGATAGCGATGAAGTGGGCAGATTTGGTTAATCGATCAACAACAACCCAAATCGTGTCATTCCCACTTGAAGTTCTGGGCAGCCCCACGACAAAATCCATGGTAATTTGCTCCCATTTCCATTCAGGAAGCTCTATTTTCTGCAATTCTCCACCAGGATGTCGGTGTTCTGCCTTAACTTTTTGACAAGTTAAGCACTTTGACACGTACTTCGCTATCTTATTCTTCATGTTTGGCCACCAATAGTTCTCTCGGAGATCTTTGTACATCTTGGAAGCTCCTGGATGTACTGAATACGGCGTCATATGTGCCTCTGCCAGTATCTGATCCTTCAAAAACTTAAAGTTAGGAACGCAGATCCTTTCTTTAAAGTAGATAACACCACCTGCAGAGGTCTTAAACTCCTGATTCTTTCTGCCAAAGAGTCGTGCCTTGATCAACAGGGAATCCTTTCCTTGAAGGTTCTTGATGGACTCCAATAAATTGGACTGGAGGGTTAAAGCAGACAACTTTCCCGTTATCATTTCCAAGTGAAAATCGAAGATTTCCTTCTGAAGTGGCTTAGCCAGCAATTCCAAAGACATTAGCATGCCAGATGACTTCCTGCTTAAGGCATCTGCTACTTTGTTTGCCTTGCCAGGATGGTAAAAGATCTCGCAGTCATAGTCCTTTACGAGTTCAAGCCATCTTCGCTGCCTCATGTTGAGCTCCTTCTGGGTAAAGATGTATTTGAGACTTTGATGATCTGTGAAAATCTCACATCTATTCCCATATAGGTAGTGCCTCCAAATCTTCAATGCGAACACCACCGCAGCAAGCTCTAGATCGTGCGTCGGGTAATTCCTTTCGTGATCCTTTAGTTGTCGGGAGGCATATGCGACCACTTTTCCTTGTTGCATTAAGAACGCTCCTAGACCCATCTTAGAAGCGTCGCTGTAGATCACAAAATTTCCTGCTTCGACATCTGGAATAATCAACACATGCGCACTTGTCAGCTTTCTCTTGAGCTTTTGGAAATTCTCTTCACATTTGGACGTCCATTCGTAATTCCTCCCTTTGCGAGTAAGGGCTGTAAGAGGGGCTGCAATCTTAGAGAATCCCTCAACGAATCGGCGGTAATAACCAGCTAATCCAAGAAAACTCCTTATTTCTGTTACATTCTTAGGTCTTGGCCATGAACTAACTGCTTCCACCTTAGCGGGGTCTACAGAAATTCCTTCTTTTGACACCACATGGCCCAAGAAATGTACCTTTTCTAGCCAAAATTCACACTTAGTGAACTTTGCATAGAGCTGTCGTTGTCGCAACGTTTCCATCACCACTCTCAGATGTTGCATATGCTCTTCCTGGGACCTTGAATAAATCAGAATATCGTCGATGAAGACAATGACGAACTTGTCCAGATATTCCTTGAATACTCGATTCATCAGGTCCATAAAAGCAGCTGGAGCATTGGTTAACCCAAAAGGCATAACCAAAAATTCATAATGCCCATAGCGCGTTCGAAAAGCCGTCTTGGAGATATCTGAATCTTTGATCTTGAGCTGATGATAGCCAGATCGTAGATCAACTTTCGAAAACACCTTTGCTCCTCTGAGTTGATCAAAAAGATCGTCAATCCTTGGAAGAGGATACTTATTTTTGATGGTGACCTTGTTCAGCTCGCGGTAGTCGATGCACATGCGTAAAGATCCATCATTCTTCTTTACGAATAGCACAGGTGCTCCCCACGGAGAGTAACTCTGTCGGATGAATCCCTTATCAAGCATTTCTTGCAACTGTACTTGGAGTTCCCTAAGTTCAACAGGTGCCATACGATAAGGCGCCTTCGATATTGGAGCAGTTCCGGGCAATAGCTCAATTTCAAATGAAATTTCGCGTTCCGGCGGAAGTCCTGGTAATTCTTCCGGAAAGATATCCACATACTCTCTGATAATGGGTACATCCTCCGGCGTCAGCTTCGTTTCTTGCTCTCTGTCCACCATGTTAGCTAAATATCCTTGACAGCCATTAGCTAACATCTTCCAAGCCTTCATAGCCGAAACCAATCGGGTTGCTGAGCTACGAGGTTGTCCGTAGAAGTTGAACTCTTCCTCGCCATAGGGGTTGAAAATTACACAACGCTTCCGACAGTCGATCTTAGCGTTGTACTTGCCAAGGAAATCCATCCCTAAGATCACATCGAAATCTCGCAGCTTGATTGCGATGAGATCTACAAATAGTTCTCTGCCACAGATAATCACGGAGGTATTTCGTATCCAAAAGTTGGACCATAAAATTTCTCCGAATGGCAAGGAGGTTTTGAATGATTGACTTAAACTATCCACACCTCTTCCTAACTTCTGGGCGAACTCCAAAGATACAAATGAATGAGTGGCTCCAGAATCAAACAGGGCAATTGCTTCATAAGTGGTGATAGAGATCTGACCTGTCACCACATGCGAAGTCCCTGCTTCTGCATCTCCCCTGGTGTAAGCATAGATTCGAGCTTGAGGTTCAGGGGCTTCCAATCTGCCTTGGACAATGGAAGGTCCTTCTAGTCTGGCTTGGACTGCATGAAGCTGACTGCTGGCATTCCGGCTTTGATATGGAGGATTCTGACCTTGATTGTTCAGAGTGCAATTCTTTGCAAAATGTCCCTCCTTTCCGCACAGATAACACGCATTGGTCCCTATTCTGCAAATGCCCGGATGTTTCTTCCCGCATTTCGCACATACCGGGTAGTCAGAGTTATTACCCTCGTTTCCTCTATTGTTCTTCTTCTGAGAGTAATTTCGTTGCTGTCCCTGTCCCGAGAAATTCCCTTTTCTCTTGTTCCTCCAAGACTGTTTGGAACCTTGAGCAGGGTTATTGGTCTGGCCTTTCTGGTTCATTTCAGCACTCTGACGGGGCTGCGTCTGCTTTACAATGGCCTTTTCTTCTTTCTTGGCCTTGAAAATTTGAGCCCTTGCTTCCTTGTCCTGGTTGATCCAATACTCGGCTCTTATCGCTCTGCTCACGCAATCGGATACCAGGGTAGGTGGGCTGCTTCCGGCGCTTACTTGTTTGGCTATGTCTGTCCGGAACATTTTCATCATTCTTCGAACTTTTTCTGTCTCGTTCGGTACCAGTTCCGGGCACAAGCGCGCTAACTGCTCGAATTTCTTAACGGCTTCCATCACCGTCATTGTCCCTTGCTTCAGGTTGGCAAACTCATCTTGTTGAACGGCAAGGACTTCTCTGTTATAGTACATAGTATGAAATTCGGCCACAAAATCCTGCCAGCTCATTGTCGTGACATCCCGACGCATCTGGACGGTCATCCACCAATGTCTTGCGTCCTTCTTGAGAGCAAACGAAGCACAGAGGACCTTTTCCTGTTCTGTAAGCCGCATGAAGTCCAGAATAACTTGGATATCTATCAGCCAATTATCTGCGGCTATCGGGTCCATCGTCCCTTCAAATTCAGGCGCTTTCATCCGCCTAAATCGTTCATACAATAAGTCTTCTCGCACTGGAGGTAGATCTACCGGTACCCCAGCAGGTGCTATTGGAATTCCATCATTTCGCGGAATATCTGGCACAGGAGGTGCCACTGGAGGTACTTGATCCGCGGGTGGTGGAACCTCGTTGACCTGGGGTCTCTGATTTAATTGAGCCAGTTGCTCTCTAAGTCTGTTTGTTTCTTGTTGCTGCTCGAGCAACTGCCGTTGTAAATTGGCTACAACGGTCGCAAGGTCTGGCTCCGGTGGATTTACAGGGGCTGTCTTACGAATACAAACCATCTTTAAATTCCTATTTAAATCATAAGAGAAGATATTATCAACTATTAATATCCTTTCTTTTCAAACATATCTTAATACATTGTAACAAAACACATTGTGTCACAACATTTTCATAACTTAAACATTGCATCATGTTCGTATCATATCATTCGTAATTGATATTTCATATATTTCATATTTAAACTGTATTTTTGTATACTCACAAAAAGTACATCATATTTACTTTACTTGTAATTACATTTCTTTACATTACTTACACTATCATATTTACATATCTACTATCATACTATACATATAAGATCAAAATGTGATGGAAGTGTCTACCACTTTACCATCGTACATAAGTACAAGCCTATTGTCAAAAATAATAAGCTAGTACAACAGTCTCAAAATACATTTGACTAAAAGGTCTAAACCTAGTCTATCTCCACCACGGTGACGTCTGATACGTCGGAGTCGGCCTCTCCGTCCTCATCTGGGATCTCCTCGGGGTCTTCCGCAAAGTCATCTCCCTCGTCAGGCCATCCTACGAACCCTGGCTCGTGATCAGGCTCCTCATCATCATCCTCATCATCGCTAGATATAACGATAATCGGAGGGTCCTCGGGAGCATCCATATCCTCATCGGCATCGTACCCGTCATCCTCGGCCTCCTGTACCGGATCAGCGGGCATCGCGTCCTCTGGGTCAACAGGGTCGGGCTCATATGCGGGCTCTGGCTCGTATACCGGCTCAGGCTCGTATGCTGGCTCGGGCTCGTACATCGGCTCGGGCTCATACACCGGCTCAGGCTCTACTACGTGAGCATCGGCCTGCAGATCTTGTGCGATGACCTCCGCAGCCAAGATGTACCCGACCATATGTGCCACTGTCATGATCGGCGTAGGTAAGGGAGTGTGCTGACGAATTTGGGGAGGTAGCCCGTTCCGCAGAATTACTAAGGTCTGCAGTCCTGGGTGCGGTATATCCATAGGAATATGAGGCAACATAGCCTCCTGAAATCTCCGACAGTAGTGATCCATCGGCTCGTGAGGATACGCATGCCAGTCAGCGACAAATACGTGGTAGCGCTCGTGCTGCATGTCCCGATAAATCTCGGGATCACGATAGGGCTCTTCTATCCCTTCCTCCGGTACTGGTCCGTAGCGGTTGATCATGCAGGTACGAAAATGTGGCCATGTGCGATCTGGTAGAGTCCCCTCTCCAATCGTCATCCACCATAACCTTGCGTCAGCTACCAGGCATCTACTAGCTAACGAGACACGAAGGTGAGCCTCTACGTGGCAAAGGTGGAAGATCATCTCCATATCATAAAGCCATCCTGATAATGCTACTGTCCGGGGAGTGCCATCAAATAGCAGTGGCCGCAACTTGTAGAATGCAGAAACCGAGCGTCGGTCCTCCTCTACTTGTGCCGGGTCCATAATCGTGTATCTATTAATACATAATCGCATAATAAAGATTACTGTATGAAAATAAAATTTCAACTTACAATGATGGCGGCGATGACAGGCTGACTGTGAAATTTGATCGCAGGGAACCGCTCTGATACCAACTCTGTAACGACCCGCCTAGCACAGGCCGTTACCATACATACATACATACATACATACTTATAACGTAACAGCGGAATATTTTTTTTTTATTTTTTATAAGCAATATAATCATATATGGACATACGTAAATAATTATAACGAATAATTAGTAATGTTGTGCGGTTGTAATATAAAGCTTTATAAAATAATTACTTAAATAACAAAACGCATAGCGGCATTATCCCCACATTTCACAGTCCACCAGACCTCGCCCTCCATCTTGTATCAGGGGTTGCTGCTAGGCTGCTTACCTACAGCATAGACGTAAGACAGTGAGCTTTCGCTCAGCAAGTACAACTATTTAACCCGCAAAGCAATAATTCTACAATTAAATCATCACAACATAACAATCCATACTTAACATAATTCATAGCATATCATAACTTAACTTAACTTAACATTTCTTACTTAACATACATCGTAACATATCATAACTTAACTTGACATATGCATGAGCCAGTTATGCTTGTTTATGCTTACTTGAGCATTCATACTTTTCTTATCTTACTTAATTTGTCTTATCTTATCTTACGGGCCCCATAACGTAAGTGTTCGTACCGGGCGCGCGACTATGAATTGGTGGTGGCGGCCAGTCCATTCCAACTCAATCCATGGTCCAACCCGACCTAACGCGGGTCGGTACGACACAGACAATTGCTTGCCATCATATCATTTCATACATAATCTTTCTTTTGTTAATCGGTGAACATGCATCGTGATGTTTTACTCAATTAATCTTTAGCATCTCTTAACCCTAATCATACTCTTATAGTTCATAGCATAGCACTTAACATTTCATAATCTGTAACATAGAATCATAACATATTACATTTCGTAATTCATAGCATAATTCATAACATACCTAGGACATTCTACAACACTTAGCATGTAACATTTAATAACATGTAACATTTACATATAGCAAACATACTCAGATAAGTATACACAACAAGCCTATGCTGTAGGCGGAGTTGTACTTACCTCGTTCATAAAGGCTGTGTCCAATGTCGAGTTAAATCCCGTTGGGACACTTCTGCGTGCGATATTCTGAGATTAAAATAAAAGTAAGGGTTAGAAATGTTGGTAGTATAACCAACACTCTTTTATAACCTTCGTTATAAGCCCTTACTTAATTTTACGTTATCCTAGTTGGTTATCTAAGTAACCTTAATCGGACTGTTTTTAACTTAGGTTTCAAAATCTTATTTCTTTAGAAAAGAAAACCTTAGGTTTAGGTATAAAAATCCTTTTTGTTTAACTTTGAAAACTGCAAATCTTGAAATGAGACGTATAAAATTATTGACTATTGGAAACTGCCTTTGGAACAGTTTCACAATGTCAATTTTTAGTGTAACTGTTAAATTACCCTTTTTCTGTGTTGATTTTAGAAATCCTGTACAGGATTTTCCATAATTCCTGTACCGTTTTCGAAATCCATTTTCATTTTAAAATCAAAGCTGATTCTGAACAACTTGTCTTCACGAAAGTTTTAGATATTGAAAAGCCCTACAACTTTCGTGTTTTGGGTAAAACCTAGTTCGGACGTTTTCTTTGTCAAAAACCTTGTGGAACCAATCTTGGCCGTGCAGGGATCCTGGGCCGTGCAGGGGTCCTGGCCGTGCAGGGGTCCTGGGCACTTCAGGCTCGGGTTTTGTTAAAATTCGAGGTCATTGGAGCCTCATTTTGCAAATCCGTCCGCGTTGTC
Source organism: Ficus carica (assembly GCA_009761775.1). Classification (NCBI taxonomy): domain Eukaryota; kingdom Viridiplantae; phylum Streptophyta; class Magnoliopsida; order Rosales; family Moraceae; genus Ficus; species Ficus carica. The sequence continues at coordinate 113,602 of VYVB01000537.1, forward strand.
CACTAGGAAAAACTCTTCTTAACAACTTTCGTGTTTTGAGTTTTTCCAGATTCGGCCTCTAAAGGCCTCAAAAACTGTTTTCCCCGAAACTGGCCAATTTCTACCCGAGTTGGCAGTTTTCGGTTTCAATTTTCGATAACGTCCTAAAACGTTCACCCTACCTCAACCGAACTCAGCGGGAGCCTAAATCAGTCATACATCACGTTTCTAATGTCAAATTTTTAACATGCAAGCCAAATTACAAATCATTCATAAACCTACCAAAAACCCTAGGCATACTAACAAACACATAACATGCAACATAAAACCACCTAACCCTACTCCTAATTAAATCAAGCACATACTCATTTTTCCTAGCTAGGGCAGAACTGAAAGTGGGCTTATGCCCATTACAAATCATTGCTTAAATACACTTAAATTTCTCCAAACGAAATTCAAATGAAAGCTTAGATAATTAGGGGTTTTACCTCACTTTTTGGCTCAAAGTTGGCTTAGGTTTTCTTCTCCTTGTTCCTTCACAGCAGCCGGCTGAATTGGTGGGTGGCAAGTCCAAGCTTGCTGCCTTCCTTGCCCTAAGTCCGGTCACCAATTTGTTCAAAAAAATCCAGCCACCACTAAGCTCCAAAACCCCGGTTTCCTAGCTTGGCTCTTCCTCCTTGGTGAATTCCTTGCAACCGGCCTCCTTGGCCAACAAGGGTTACAATTTTTTTTCCAAACTTTTTGCTTGTTCTCCAACCCAAAACTGACCCTCCACTAAGCTCTAAACACTCTAGGGTTTGAAAATTTTCTTTCTTTTTCTTCCTCACAAGTCCGGATTTGGTAGAGAAAATTTTGGCCAAAGTTTAGCTAGCTTTTCCAATTTGTGAATAATGCCCACCCCTATTTATAGAGGTTGGGAAACTTTTGGCTAATTAGATTTTGGCCCCAAAAGAAGCAAGAAATCACACAAAGGGGGGGGGCAAGTGGCCGGCCACCCTTGATGATTATCTAGCCAAATACTTTCTTAATTTTCTTAAATTAAGAAAATGATATCATAAATAAAAAGTTAAGTGAGGTAAGCTAGGTTAAAGCTTGTTTGGCTCTTTAGCTATTGTACAGTCCATTTTTTGAGTTAACACAGGTATTTCCAATACTGGATTCACTTATTCACAGTATTGTTTTACCGAACTGCAGTTCAGAATTCATCCGTGTAAAAATGGACGGTATACAATTTTCCTTATTTCTTAAAACCATTCTGCCCTATACTTCCACTTAATGTGCTTGATTTTCTATGGTGGTTTCTGAGTCTTAAACATATCATTTTATCTGAAAAATTGGTTTTCACCCGGTACAATTTTTTATACAGATAAATATCTAATCGTACAGTCATTTCTTGGAATTTTCGGGTCAACCATTGACTTTCTTGTCGATCATTGACCTTCTTGTCAAGATTTGACTTTCTTGGTCAACAGTTGACTTTTTTGGTCAACCGTGACGTTTTTGGTCAAACTTTGACCATCATGAAAAATTTTGCATTTTTGTTCCTTTTTCCTAAAAGGTCGTTTTCTTGACTAAATAATCCTTTTTGAGTCTTATAAAGTCAGAAAACTCACAAAACATAATTAAAAACCCTTAACTGGGCTTTTTCCATAAATACCTTTACGGTTCAATGTAATTTCTATACAAGGAATGGTATTAGTGAAAAATCAGGTATTACAGAATCTGGAAAAACTCAAAACAGGAAAGTTGTTAAGTAGAGTTTTTCCTAGTGGAAAACGCGGACGGATTTGCAAAATGAGGCTCCAATGACCTCGGTTTTTAACAAAACCCGAGCCTGAAGTGCCCAGGACCCCTGCACGGCCAGGATTGGTTCCACAGGGTATTTGACAAAGAAAACATCCGAACTAGGTTTTACCTAAAACACGAAAGTTGTAGGAATTTTTAATATCTAAAACTTTCATGAAGACAAGTTGTTCAGAATCAGCTTGGATTTTAAAATAAAAATGGAGTTCGAAAACGGTACAGGATTTCTAAAATCGACACAGAAAAAGGGTAATTTTTCAGTTACACTAATAATTGACATTGTGAAACTGTTCCAAAGACAGTTTCCAATAGTCAATAATTTTATACGTCTCATTTTAAGATTTTCAGTTTTCAAAGTTAAACAAAAAGGATTTTTATACCTAAACCTAAAGTTTTCTTTTCTAAAGAAATAAGATTTTGAAACCTAAGTTAAAAATAGTCCGATTAAGGTTACTTAGATAACCAACTAGGATAACGTAAAATTAAGTAAGGGCTTATAACAAAGGTTATAAAAGAGTGTTGGTTATACTACCAACATTTCTAACCCTTACTTTTATTTTAATCTCAGAATATAGCACGCAGAAGTGTCCCAACGGGATTTAACTCGACATTGGACACAGCCTTTATGAACGAGGTAAGTACAACTCCGCCTACAGCATAGGCTTGTTGTGTATACTTGCCTGAGTATGTTTGCTATATGTAAATGTTACATGTTATTAAATGTTACGTGTTAAGTGTGTTAGAATGTCCTAGGTATGTTATGAATTATGCTATGAATTACGAAATGTAATATGTTATGATTTTATGTTATAGATTATGAAATGTTAAGTGCTATGTTATATGCTATGAACTATAAGAGCATGATTAGGGTTAAGAGATGCTAAAGATTAATTGAGTAAAACATCACGATGCATGTTCACCGATTAACAAAATAAAGATTAAGTATGAAATGATATGATGGCAAGCAATTGTCTGTGTCGTACCGACCCGCGTTAGGTCGGGTTGGACTATGGATTGAGTTGGAATGGACTGGCCGCCACCACCAATTCATAGTCGCGCGCCCGGTACGAACACTTACGTTATGGGGCCCGTAAGATAAGATAAGACAAGTTAAGTAAGATAAGAAAAGTATGAATGATCAGTAAGCATAACCAAGCATAACTGGCTCATGCATACGTCAAGTTAAGTTATGATATGTTACGGTGTATGTTAAGTAAGAAATGTTAAGTTAAGTTAAGTTAAGTTATTATATGCTACGAATTATGTTAAGTATGGATTGTTATGTTGTGATGATTTAAATGTTGAATTATTGCTTTGCGGGTTAAATAGTTGTACTTGCTGAGCGAAAGCTCACTGTCTTACGTCTATGCTGTAGGTAAGCAGCCTAGCAGTAACCCCTGATACAAGATGGAAGGCGAGGTCTGGTGGACTGTGAAATGTGGGGATAATGCCGCCATGCGTTTTGTTATTTAAGTAATTATTTTATAAAGCTTTATATTACACCCGCACAACATTACTAATTATTCGTTATAATTATTTACGTATGTGCATATATGATTATAATGCTGTAAATCCAAAAAAAAAAAAAAAAAAAATATTCCGCTGTTACGTTATAAGTATGTATGTATGTATGTATGTATGTATGGTAACGGCCTGTGCTAGGCGGGTCGTTACATGACTAGTCTAGATTCTTGATTTAAAATTTGAATCACCAATCTTGCTTAAGAAACTCAATGTGGCCGAATTTTTTGAGGAAGATTTCCTCTTTGAAAAACGTTTTTAGGTTCAATGAATCTAGCCCTAAAGTTGTATGATCTTTTGATTCAAATTTATCCAGAAAAATAATAATTATTTTTTTTTTATGAATTTTGAAAAAGGATTGGACTTCTATATAAAGGCTAGGGATTCATGAAAAATTTTTGGTAATTTTTCAAGAGCAAAAACGTTTTTGGAGAAAAGGAAAAAATTTAGCTTTTCCGGAACATCAAAATTCGGCTATCTTGTGAGAAAGAAAAAGAGAGAAAATTCTATTGAACCAAAACTGAGAGGAAGGTTAAACCGAGTGATTATTTTCATAAGAAGGTTAACCGGTTCCTGTTTTGCAGTTTTGAAGGAAGAAGGTTGATCATATTCTTAACGAGGTACATCGGAATTGAGAAGGAGGGATCTAGACTTCGAAAAGCATTACCGGTCGCTTGGATCCATAGAACGTGTGCCCACACACACTCTGAGACGTGGAACTCGAGAATAATAGAGAAGACACGTTGGTCAAACGCTCTAGTAATTCCGGAATCCAAGAATAAAGGTACGCTTGATCATAAATTTAATTTATTGTTATATGCATCATGAGATTCTTTTCCGGAAACGGCATAAAAATTTTAAAACTTCCGCTGCGCCGTAAACTCTGATTACCGATCTGATTTTCCAACATAAAAAGGGTGAGCTTATGCTCTTACATCCCAAGCTTGAAATACACATAAACCCTTAACAAAAATTTAATGAAATTCTTAATAAGAGGGTTAAGAGTAATACCTCTAGAACTTGGATAGGTTGGTTTAGGCCTTGGTTGAAAGAAATTTTGTTCAACCTCCCTCACCACACAACGGGCCCTTGCTCTCTCTTTCTCTTTCTCTTTTATTTTTTTTATTTTTTTTTATTTTTTTTATTTTTAAAGGCTAGTGAGGAAAGTTAGAAGTGAACTAGAAAATGAGAGGCTACCTAAAGTCCTCCAATTCTCACAACCCACCTCTATTTATAGGTGGAAATTTTCAAATTTTTCACAATTATTTTTATTTCTAAAATTCTCCTTGAATTGCATATTGGTCCTTAAAAGATAAAATATTTGCCTTCTAGTCCCCAAAGTGGCCGACCATGCATGTGTTGGAGCCAAGAAAAATCTTTTCAAACTTATCTCTAATTTTGATTCCTTGTTCCCCAAGGCCACCAAGACAACCGACTATGTAGTAGCTTAGGTGGAGAAATAATTCAAAAACAATAAATAAAAAGGTGTGTATTTATCCACAATTGCTTGGCCTCCAAGTAAGGCTATGTTTGGCACTCCCCCTAATACGCAATATAATTTCTTAATAATCCAGATAGTGTCAATACTGTTATAACTATCAACAGTCCCGGAATACTGTACTGCAGTCCAGAATTTATCTGCAGTTAAGTGGATCGCGTATAGGATTTTTTAGAACTTGAAGCTACTTAGTCTTTATTGCTCCAAATATTATTCCTGATTTTCTAGAATAATCCCATTCCTTATTTTTACTTCTTCATCCATAATGATGGTCGGCCACAGTATAATTTTAATACTTGCTTATTATACTACAGTACCATCTTAATCATGTCATAAATTATCATGGTCATTCATTGGCCCGAATAAAAATCATAATTCATGGTTCGGCCTTTTTCATCATATAGCCTTATCCTTGACTTAATAAATTATTATTGAGTCCTGTAATACTTATAAGACTTCAAACATACTCTGATAATCAAATCAGATCATGAATTTCATAATGTCATATATGATTCAATCTTAGAATTTCCTTGTATCCAAGGAGATCACAAGTTCATCAAAATTTTGGGTTATTACAATAACTATACTATTTATAGTTAAAATAGTATTGGTACTATCTGGATTATTAAGAAAATAGACTGTGTATTAGGAGGGAATGCCAAACATGGCATTACTTGGAGGCCAAGTAAGTAAAGATAAATATGTGAATTTTGGAATTTTGAAATTATGGGAAAAATGGATAATTATGAAATGATTTTAGCCCCAAAATCAGCCACATGGCCGGCCACCTCATGAGGACTCAAGAGCAAATATTTTATTTTTAGGGACAAATATGCAATTTTAAGAATAAAATAATTGTAGGAAATTAGAAATAGGTGATGTGAGGTTGAGTTTGGACCATTTAGTTGAGCCCCAAAAATTTTAGTTCATTCCCAACTTCCCCTCTAGCCTTAGGAACCGAAAAATAAAAATGAGAAGAAGAGAGTGGCTGGTTGTGATTGGTGAAGTGAGGAGGAAAATTTTTCTCATCCCAAAGTCTAGATCCACCCCTCAAGTGTTAGAGGTATCCCTCTTAACCCCTCTAAGAATTTCATTAAGTTTTGATCAAGGAATTTATGTGTATTTCAAGTTTAGGGTTGTAAGAGCATAGGCTCATTCTTTATTTTTTTTTGTGTTATGGTTCTTGTATGGTTAGTATATGTTAGATCTAGGTTTGGGTGATTTTGATTGATAAGTTTATGCATGCATGTGATGTTATGCCCTAGAAAGAATGTGGGTTTTATGTATGCCTATCTTATGTTTGTGAAATGTCCTCACATGCTTAAGTAAGAATATTTTATGAATGATGACTATGGTTATGATGTTTGAGGTATGTAGGTTAAGGAATTAACCTAAAAACCGAAATTGTAAGCTAAGAAAGATTACCTATTTGGTTTTTGTAAGTAAGATGAACAAGCGCATGGATGATGATTATGTACGTAACGCGCTGCATGTTTGTCATAGGCTCACGGTTTCAACCGTTTAAGGTAGGGTATGGGAAATTTTATGTAAAAACCAAGCAAATATAAAACTATCAATTCTCGGATCAAATGGGACAGTAATCTGGAAATGTAATTTTGAGGCCTTTAGAGGCCGAATTTAGAAAAAAGTTTAAACTGCAAAGTTGTAGAAAATTGATAATCCTAGGGGGCAACGTGGACAGTTTTTAAAAATAAGGCTCAAAAGGCCTCTGTTTTTTATAAAAATCCGAGACTGGCCTGTACAGACAGTGCACACGGCCATAATTTTTCAAAAGAAGAAATGAGAAAGTTAAAAGCAGATTCAGGTTTTTGACAAAGAATAAAAGTTGTAGGTTTCAATGAGATCTACAATTTTCATGAAGAAACTTTTTCAAATTTTAGACCGATTTAAGATTAAAACAGGATTGTCAAAACTGTACAGGGTACTGAAAATTCCTGCACATGATTTTCAAAATTGTGCAGTGTGCAGGAAATTCCTGCACATGTACTTTCAACAAAATTAAAAAGCAGTTTTCAAGGTTTTACAGGTTTACAACTTCTTTTACAAAGAAATTGCAGTTTAAAAAAAAAGTTTTAAAAGTAGTTTTAATCCATTGGAAATTTCACAAGTAGTTTTTAAAAGGAAATTCCAAGTGTTCAATCGAGATAATACTTGAAATTATGTAAAACAATGTATTTTTGAGAAAAAGGGAATAGGCCCAAATTACTGGTAACAATATTATGACAATTAGTAACCGGATAAGATACCAAAAGTTTTTAGGTTGGGCTTTGTATGGGCTTTGTACCCATGGTTACCACTAGTAACCAATGGGGGTGCCACTTTAATATAATTGGGCCTTGTACCCAAGGTTACTTATAGTAACTAAATAGGATACTATTTGAATATATTAGGCTTGTAAACTAGGGTTACTTATTGATGTTGTATTGGATGCCAACATTGAATGTTATGATTTACAGTAAGATAGGCTGAGCTTATCTTACACCCTACTTGGTAACATGAGGGTAATATGTTTTTTGGGACTTGTTGGAACAACAAACCAGCACCTAAGACAACCTGTAAGTACAAACCTCACCTACAGTATGAAAAATAATAAAGCATGACATGTTTACATGTATGCCATGATATGCCATGTTATGTATATGTCATGTTTTTACCAATATGCCATGAGCATGTATATGCTATGTTTTATAATACTGCCACAACTTTACTATTGTGTCATTGTTTACGATAATGCCATGTTTTAAAATAGTGCCATGTTTTATAAACATGCTACAAGTTATTTTATGCCATTGATCTTTGTGTCATGCTATATTCATGTATCGCATGCATCATGATTAGTAAGATCACAAGTTAAGAATCTTAGTCTTGAAACTAGTCTTTGTTAAAGACTTCATGTGGAAGCATAATTTTAAGCATCCTCATCAAGAGTTAAATAACAAGGCTAAGACTAAACCAAGATAAGTAAAGTGTCGTACCAACCTCCCGCAGATCGTGGAGGATTATGTATGTTTAAAAAAAAAAATTTCAGACCTTTCATAGAACGTGAAGGGTTATGTATATGATTCCCAGAATTGTTAGGGACCTTACAAGCCCTAACTTTCTGTGGATTGCACGCATTTGGTACGTACTCAAAAGGCCCATATGTTAAGTAAGTAATAAGTCCATAATGAAGCATAAGAGATTCATAATTGACCATAAATGGTTCATGCATAAGTTGCATGATATTTATTATGTTTTGTGAGATTAAGTTTGTAATTGCTGAGCGTAAGCTCATTCGTATATTTCATATTGTAGGTAAAAAGCCTGCAGCTTAATTGGTGGGCCATGTGGACGATGTGGCAAGTGTAGGGTGGTGGGGATACCACTATGCAAATTTTTCCGTAAGCTCTTTTGAACCAAAAATATATATATTTAAATAATTTTGTGTTATACTATATATATGATGCTTGAAAACTTGAATTAAATGTAAGGAGTATGTATGTATTTATATTTTGGAAACAAATAATATGTATGCATGAAAAGTTTACCTATATGGACTAGTTTATTTATATGGTGTTTAAAAAAAAATTTATTTTAAAATTTTAAGTAAGTTTAAGTATTTAAAACCAAGATTTAATTTAAGTAAGCATGGTAACGGCCCTACGTAGGTCGGGGCATTACAGGGGTTGTACTTACAAATTGTCCTACGTTCCTACTCTAGCGTTCCAAAAAGGTAAGACAACAGGCTATATTCCTGTTTTCGAATGGAGCGTAAGAATCGTTATATCTTATTACAAACCATAACATATTCATTAAACAATAAACTGGTCTCTAAACCGACTGCCATCAGTCATAGAATTGTTACTATATCCTTTAGTAACAGCTTGGTTTATTTTTGTTTACTTTTCTCAAAAATATCTTGTTTCTTTATATATATATATAGAAAATAACCTTTAACTCCATAAATCAAGTATTTCTTAACATAAATACTTGAAATTGCCTTTTAAAATCACTTGTAAATTCAAATGGATTGAAATATTTTTGAAACTATTTTCATAAACCATAGTCCTTTTCAAAAGGGTCATAAAATTTAAAAACTGATTTCAAAACATCCTTTGAATTAATTGAAAGTATGCGTGCATGAATTTCCTTTTTCATGCACAATTTTGAACATTCAGTTCTATCTTTAAATTTGTTTAGAATTTGGAAACGTTTTTCTTCACAAAGTTGTAGATCTCATCAAAATCTAAAACTTTTATTGCTTGTCCGAAACTTAAATCCATCTTTAACTTGCCCATTTTTCTCCTTGGAGAATTCTAGTCGTGTACAGTATCTGGACCAACCAGTTTTGAAAACTGATAAAAATAGAGGCCTTTGGAGCCTTTTTTTTCAAAAAAATGTATTTAGTTCCCATATGATCTTATGTGTTCTACAACTTTACAGTTATAGCTTTGTTCAAATTCGGTCTCTATGTGGCTCAAAATTGAGTTTCCAGAAAAACTGTCTCAATTGTTCCGAAAACTGGCAGTTTATTATTATTTTTTTATTCTAGCTTAAAAATCCGCACACACTACCTCAAATGGTCAAAGCCATGAGCCTACATCAATATGCAGCGTGTCGGGTTCGTTCTTAAACTTCAACCATTTACTTGTCTACTTGCTTGAAAAACACAATATTGATAACTTGCTATTTTTACCAACTTGTGTCTTTATGTTGATTTCTTAACCAACATACATAAGATCTTCACACTTAAACATGTGAGAGCATAATTACATGCACCAAATCTTAAAACTCATCACAGATTATAAAATCAAATTCATGCTTAGAGCTAGCAAAACAAGATAACCCAAGCATAATCAAGCATAAATAAACCATAAATAGGAAAATAAGAGAACTTGAGCTTTTGCACTTACATCCCATAATTTGAAATACACATAAATTCCTTAAACCAAAAATAATTAAAGTTTTAGTTAGGGGATCAAGAATATACCTCTAGGGCTTGAAGGAGATGGAGTCTAAGCCTTGAATAAGAGAAATCCTTGCTCTCTACCTCTCCACACCCAACCGGCCACCCTATCTCTCTCTCTCTCTCTTTTCTAAGGCTAGAGAGGAAAAGTTGAGAAGAGAACTAAAAATGAAGAAGATGACTAAATGGCCAATTTTTCCACTACTAACCCCTATTTATAGGTGGAATTTCTAAATTTTTCACAATTATTTTTTTTCCTTCAATTTTCCTTGAATTACATATTTGGCCTTAAAACACAAAATTTTGTCTTTCATGTCCTCAAAATGGCCGGCCATGTGGAGGAGTTTTTGCCAAAAAAATTATTTTCATATTTATCTTCTTAATTCTTTCCATAAAAATCCATAAATCCAAAAATTTGCATAATTAGCCATAATGACTTGGCCTCCAAGTAATGCCGTGTGTGGCATTCCTCCTAATACGCAGTCCATTTCCTTAATAATTCAGATAGTACAAATATTATTTAACTATCAACAATCTAGTACTATTGAACTGCAGTCCATAATTTATTCGCACATAACTGGACCGCGTATAGGTTTTTCTTAGGACTTGAAGCCACTTAGTCATTATTGCTCCAAATATTATTCCTAATTATTCTAGAGCAATTCTAATCCTTATTCTCAATTCAGCATCCGTAATGACGGTCGGTCACAGTATGATTTCAATACTGCTTATTATACTGCAATACCGTCTTAATCATGTCATAAGCTATCCTGGTCATTCATTAGCCAGAACAATACCATAAATCATGATTCTGCCTTTTTCACCATAAGGCCTTATACTTGACTTGATAAATTGTCATTGAGTCTTATAACACTATAAGATTTCGAATATATTCTGATAATCAAATCAGATCATGAGCTTCATATTGAAATATATTGTATAGACTTAGATTTCCTTTACACCTAAGGAAATCACAAGTTTGTTAAAAAAATTCGGTTGTTACATTCTCCATGCTCTGACCATGTGGTATACCAAACATTAAAACCGTTGCTAACAATATGCCTCCGAATAGTCTCTATTGGACGTAACATGTGATTCAAACAGCGACGACACAAACATCTTACTATGCTACTATCGTTGATATGATTTTTGGCAACTTTTATAAATTCTGAAACTCCATTCAAATACTACTCAGCTAGGCGGTTCTTCACATATATCCAACTTTTGTCAACCGGCATCTTCTGACCACGTACAATTATAAACACAACTTTAAAAATAGGATATGAGAATGCAATGCAAACTTATTAATCACCGTCACTCCATAACTACAGGGTAAGGCCCTATCCCATTCAGGATTGTAATATACGTACTATGTCACCCTATCCCCAACGCCCTTTTTCTGTACAAATTTCGGCGGCATCTTCTTTTAGTTCTCTTAAGTGTGATACACAACACACCAGGAGAACAAAGGAAGATATAACTGAAAATCTCTACCAAAAACACGAGTGGTTTTGAATGACCAACGTGTATAATTACAATCCTAAACTGTCCAAACGGGGCAATTCAAGAATCAGTGAACTCCATGAACACCAACACTTGAACGGATCTAAAGGGTTGCATGAATGCAAATGCAGATGCAAAATAAATATACTTTTCATTTTAATTTGTACGTACGACTCATTTTGTGACAATATAGTCACAAAAAATATATATATATATAAATATTTTGTGAATTTTGTTAATGAATTTAGGATATCTTATCAAGTTTTATGATTGTTTAATAATAAAAATATTAATTTCAATTTCATATAATTTTATGTTTAATTTTATTATTATTAGATTGTAATAACTAATTTTTTCACGTTACGATTTCTTTGTAAATAATTTTAAGTTGTAGCATGAAGGTATTTATGAAAGAGCCCGATTAAGGGTTTTTATTAAGTTTTGTGAGTTCTTATGACTTTATAAGACTCAAAAATAATTGCTTAGCCAAGCATGTGACCTTTATAAGTAAAAAGGGAAGAAAAACTCTATGATTTCATATTGGTCAAAGTTTGACCACAAAAGTCAAAGTTGACCGAAAAGTCAAAGGTTGACTAAGAACGGTCAAAGGTATGACTATACAGTAAAATGATAACCAGTATGGGAAATGTACTGCGAAAATCGTCTTTATGAATAAGATTTAAAACCACCATAGAAAAATCAAGCACATTAATTAGGATATCAAGGGCCAAATGGCTTTAAGTTATAAGAAAAATTTTATACAGTCCATTTTTACATAGATAAATGTTGGACTGCAGTTCAGTATAACAGTACTGTGTATTAGTGAGTACAGTATTGAAAATATCTGTGTTAGCATAAAAATGGACTGCATATTAAGGAAAAGCCAAACAAGCCTTAATGAAGCTTACATCACCTAATCCCAAATTAATGACATCATTTCTTTAATTAAATGAAATGATGGAAAGAAATATTGGGTAATTCTAGAATGGAGTGGCCGGCCACCTAAGGCCACTATTTGGGCAAATAAATCCTAGTTTAAGGACTTTTGGGTAATTTTGAAAAGTTTCAAGTCACCTATAAATAGGTCGAGGGGGGTGGCTCACTTGGTTCACAAAATTGTGAAACCTAGCCAAACTATGCCAAATTTTCTTCACCTTTTCCCTCTCAAAAACCGAACTCTAGAAGAAAGGAAAAAGAGAGAAAAAAAATTGAAAACCCAAAGGGAAAAGCCTTAGGGGTGGTCAGATTTTTAGCTAAAACCACAAGCAAAGGTTGGAAAAATTTTGGTACCCATTTAGGCTAGGAGGCCGGCTGTGGGGAAGGAAAAAGGAGAAAAAAAAAAAAAGTGAAGAAAGGAAGTTGCTTGGAGGGTGGCCAGACTTGTGAAGGACCAACCAAGTGACCGGAAAAATTTTGGAACCCCAGTAAGCTAGGGTGACTGGTTGTGAAGGAAACCAAGGGGGAAGAGAAAGTTGGACCAAACCCTAACCAAATTCTTGTGTTGATCAAGGTAAATCTCCCTTGGCCCTAAGCTTTTTAAATTGAGCTTCAATTTGGAAATTTAAGTGTATTTCAAGTTAAATTTGTAAGAGCATAAGCTCAATTTAATTTATTGCCCTAGAATTAGATTTTAGGTTTTGTGCTTGATTAGGTTTATGGGTGGTTTTGATTTATGAGCTTTGCATGGTTATGTGCTTATGCTTGCATAATTATTAGGGTTCTGCATGCTTGATGAATGATAAGAATGTATGTCCCCAAATATGTTTAAGTTTGATGTAGAATGTGCATGTTAGGTTGCTAGAGATGTATGGAATGGTTTGTGCAAACCTAAAACTCATGCAAACTTTAGTTGGTGCAAGATCAATAAGGGTTTGCATGGGTATGATCAATAATGTGTTTAATGGAACTTTACGTTAGAAAAGTGCTGCATGACTGGTATAGGCTCTCAGCTGCGGCCGATCGAGGTAGAGTGCGCGTATTAGGACGTAAAATGAATCTAATAATGAAAACTGCCAGTTCGGGTAAAAAATTTGCCAGTCTTCTGGAAAGCATGTTTTGAGACCCTTAGAGGCCGAATTTGGAAAAACGTAAAATATGAAAGTTGTAGAGAAGGGTTTTTCCTAGAGGGAAACTTGGACTGTTTTCCAAAATAAGGTTCCAACGGCCTTGGTTTTTACAAAAATCCGAGCCTGACCGTGCCCAGACTTCATGCACGGCCAGGTGAGTTCCACAGGGGAAACGAGTGGGTTAGAGTCCGAATTGGGTTTTTAATAAAACATGAAAGTTGTAGGGTTTTCGAGATCTAAAACTTTCGTCAAGACAACTTTTTCAAATTCAACCCAGATTTTTAAATGAAACTGGATCTCTAAAAACTGTACAGGAAACAGGAAATTCCTGCACAGGATTTTCTAAAACAGTATAGGAAAAAGACATTCCCGCACATACACTGATAAATTAATTGTGGAAAGCTGTTCCAAAGGCAGTTTTCAACACTTAGTAATTTTTACAAATCCTACTCAAGAGTTACAATTTTTTCAGAAGTTGAACAAAGGATTTTGTATTAAGAAAACATAAAATGTTGAGTTTTTCCAAAGGAGAGTAAAAATGAATTTTTAAACCAAAGTTAAGTTATGTAAGCCTTGAACTCTAGGGTTACTTGTTGTAACCTAGTAAGATATCATGTGTAAATATGGGGGGGCATACAACTAAGGTTATGCATGAATGTTGGTTAGATCACCAACATTTTTAATCCATACCTATGTCCTTTATTATAGCAGGAGATAACCTGCTGTTGTGTCCTGACTTGGAGCAGCACATTATCGGACATAGTAAACGAGGTAAGTACAACTCCGCCTACAGCATAGGTTTTTGTTGTGATACTTGCCTAGTATGTTTCATGCTATGATGTATGCTATGATAAATGTTAGAATTATGTGATGCTAGGATAGGATGTAGGATATGTTAAGTTTAAGATATGGCTTGTAACAACCCTAAATTTTGATGACTTGTGATTTCCGTAGATACAAGGAAAACCTAAGTCTGAATCATGATCAGAGTTAAATATCAGTATAAGTTTGAGTTCTCGATTAACTAGCTATGAGACTCAATAGTAGATTACTTAGTCAAGCATAAGGCCTTTTAAGGAAAAAGGCATAATTAAATTTCATGATTTCATGTTGGTCAAAGTTTGACATAAAAAGTCAAAGTTGACCAAGGTTGATTTTAGGTTGACCAAAGTTTGACTAAGAGGATACTGCAGTATAATCAACAGTATAGATACTATACTGCGAAAAACCATCTTTTCGGACAAGATAGTAAGAATAAGCTATGAGACCACTCTAGAAAAATCAAGCACAATATTTGAAGCAATAATGACTAAATAGTTTCAAGTCCTAAGAAATTTTTTTTACGTAGTCCAATTTTATGCAGATAGATTTTGGACTACAATTCAGTATGATAATACTGTTTTAGGACAAAACAGTATTGATATTATCGAAGTTAGTAAGGAAATTGATTGCATAATTATGTTAATAGATTCTTGGAATCAAGTGGATAATTATGCATGAATTGGAAGCCAATTGGCTCTATCCTAGACGGCCACCTTACAGGGACTAAATTGCAAATATTTTGTCCTTAGGGACCAAAGTGCAATTTTAAGAAAAAAGTGATGTAAGCATGATGTAAGCTTGATGATGTCATGATGATGTAAGCTTGATGATATAAGCATGATGATTTCATGATGATGTAAGCAAGAAACTTGGGCTCCAAGGAAAGCTAATGGCCGGCCACATGTAGGGGTATTATAGCAAATATTTTACTCTTAAGGACTAGTATGCAATTTTGAAAATAAATAAATCATAGTTCAAGGACTTAGGAGCAATTTTGAAAAGTTTCAAGTCACCTATAAATAGGTGAAGGGGGGGTGCCTTTTTGGTTCACAAAATGTGAAATTATCCCAAAATTATGGCCAAATTTCTCCTCACCCTTTCCCCTTAGAAACCGAACCCCAAAGTGAGAGCAAAACACCAAGTGTGGTCGGTTTTGCTTGAACAGAAAGAAAGAAGAAAAAAAAAAGTGAGAGAAAGAGATAGTAAGTTGTGGCCGAAAATCTTGGGAGGAAACCAAGCTACAGAGGGTCGGATTTTTTGGTAGAAAGCAAGGAGGAAATTTCGGATCCATAACTTAGATCCAACTTCAAGTTGATTAAGGTAATCCTCCTTGATTCCCTAAGCCTCTCAAATTAAGTTTTGATTCAAGTTTAAGTGTATTTCCATGTGGGTATGTAAGAGCATAAGCTCATTCATTTGATTCCATGCAATAGGTTTAGTTGCTTGGTTATGTGCTTGATTAGGTTTTATTGATCCAATTTATGTTTTTGGTGCATGTTTTGATAATATGCTTGTGTGATATTAGGATTTGCTTGCATGCCTTTAAAGTGTTTGTTATATGCCTAATAAGTTATAGGCTATGCATGTAACGACCCGTCTAGCACGGACCGTTATCATATATACATACATGATTAATCTTGTCTTGCATACTTATTTAATTTATAGCGGGAAATTTTTTTTTTTTTTTTTTCCTACTACTATGAGAGTACTGTTTGAAATAATTTAAACATAAAATAATAAACTTGAATTAGCAGAAGACATAGCGGCTTATCCCTTGCTTCACAGTTGCCCCACCAAGCTCCACCATCTTGTATCAAAATTCGCCAGTAGGTTGTTTACCTACAGCATAGACATAATACGTGAGCTTTCGCTCAGCAAGTACAACTATATTATCCGCAACGTATTCAATCATAAACTTAGCATAGCATATCATATACAAATCATGCATGATCCAATTATGCTTTGTTATGCTTACTTTATTATGCTTTCTTAATATACTCTTATTCCTTATCTTGTTTATGGGCCCCTTATCATGAGTGTCGGTACCGGGCGCGCAACTATGGAATGATTGGGGCGGCCAACCATTTCCAACTCAAACCATAGTCCAACCCGACCTGACGCGGGTCGGCCCGACACAGGCAAGCTTGCTTGCCGTCATACTTGTCTGTCATCTTGACCTTGTTCTTATTATTTGTGAACATGCTTCATGATGTCACATAACTTGAAATTATATCTTAGTCATGCAATTTACTTGACACCTCAAATCATAGAATACATCATATCATACATCATATTACAACCAAAAAGGCCTATGCTGTAGGCGGAGTTGTACTTACTTTATCTGCTATATCCGATAATAAGCTGATCCAATTCAGGACACCTCAGGAGGTTAGGTTATTTTCTGCTATAAATAAGGACATAAGTAAGTGTTAGAACTGTTAGTAATACGACTAACATTTATATGTCCCTATTCTTAACTGTATAATATCTTATTGGGTTACCTTATGTTACCCTTAAGTTTAAAAACTTAACTTGTTCAAATTAAAACTTAACTTTGGTTTATAAATCTATTTTCTTAACTTTTTGCCATTTACGAAATTCAGCTTTAAATTCCTTTTTGTAAAAATTCCAATTTTTGAAACAAATCTTTATAATGGTCATTTAAGATTGAGAACTGCCTTTGGGACAGTTTTAAGCAAAAATACTGTTTTTTCGAAAACTGTTTGTAAAACTCATGTGCAGGAATTTTCGGTTCCCTGCACACTCTTCATATAACAATACCAGTTTGTAAATCCATTTGGAATTTGAAAAACTTGTCTTCACCAAAGTTGTAGCTCTCGAAAAATTCTAAAACTTTCGTGTTTTACAAAAAATCCAGTTCTGCCTAAATTTGCGTCAGTTTTTTGTTTGAAGCTGGCTGACCCTGAAAACTGGGTCTGGGCAGATCAGCCACGGGTTTTTGTAAAAACTGAGACCATTGGAGCCTCATTTTTAAATTCTGCCCGTGTTGTCCTCTAGGAAAAATTGTAATTTTTACAAAAAGGAATTTAAAGCAAGGGATAAGCCGCTATGTCTTCTGCTAATTCAAGTTTATTATTTTATGTTTAAATTATTTCAAACAGTACTCTCATAGTAGTAGGAAAAAAAAAAAAAAAAAAAAAATTTCCCGCTATAAATTAAATAAGTATGCAAGACAAGATTAATCATGTATGTATATATGATAACGGTCCGTGCTAGACGGGTCGTTACAATGCATGATGTTGAATGAGCTAGAATATAAGCTTGAATGATGAATGTTTATGCAAACCCATTTACAAACCCTAGTTTGGTGCAAAAACACCTAAAGATTTCATGAAAATTATGGCTAAATGTATGGTATGAATGATGAAATCTTACGTTAGAAAACGTTGCATGACTGATCCTAGGCTCCCGGTGCAGCCGGTTGAGGTAGAGTGTGCGTATTAGGACGTAAAATGAACTTAAGCAAGAAAACTGCCAGTTCGGGTAAAACTGGCCAGTTTTCTGGAAAGCCAGATTTGAGGCCCTTAGAGGCCGAATTTGAAGAAAGCTAAAACTAAAAAGTTGTAGAGAAAGGTTTTTCCTAGTGGACACCATGATCAGTTTTCGAAAATAAGGCTCCAATGGCCTCTATTTTTATTAAAATCCGAGACTGGGAACTCCTGGACGGGTCAGACTTGTGCTCACAGCCTGGGGACTTCAACAAGGAAAACGGATTAGTTAAAGGCAGAAAAGAGTTATCAGTAAAGAACCAAAGTTGTTGTATTTTTCGAGTTCTAAAACTTTCATGAAGAAAGTTTTCTCAGATTCTAAACATATTTTAAGATAAAACCTGATTTTCCAAAACTGTGCAGGTAATAGGAAATTCCTGCACAGGGTTTTCAGAAAACAGTACAAAAGCAGGAAATACCTGCACATGCACTGACACTTAAATTAAGAAACTGTTTTTTTTATGGTTTTGTTTTCAAAGTTTGACAGTTTTTTTTAACTGTCTTTACTTAAAAGTTATGATTGTATTAAAATACGGTGTTTATTAGAGATAACCTTTAGTAACCGGTTAGGATACCGAGTTATTGGGTTGGGCCTTAACCCTATGGTTACCGATGGTAATCTAATAGGGTGTTACTCTATAAGTGATAAGGCCTTAGCAAGATTAGTAACCTAACAAGTTACTGTTTATGTCTGGTTAGGCCATGAGCCCTAAGGTTACGGCTAGTAACCGACCGAGTTATCTCTAGAAGATATGGGGGACCTATAACTAGGGTCACTCATAAATGTTGGTTAGGATACCAACATTTAATGATTTTGATTTATGGTAAGATAGAATGTAAATGACCCTTATCTTACACCCTGTTTGGAAACAGGAGTATGAACTGTTGTCGTGTCATGATTGGGACGACAAACCAAGAGCGTAGGACGTGAGGTAAGTACAAACCTCACCTACAGTATGGAAAATAGTAAAAACTATTTTCAAGTAAAGGACGTGTTTTCAAGTCATGCCATGTTATGCCAAGTTATGTGATGCCATGCTATGTTATGTCAAGTTATGCCATGTTATGCTATGTTAAGCCAAGATAAGCTATTTTATGCCATGCTAAGCCATGATATGCCATGTTATGTTAAGATATGCCATGTGTATGTATATGTTATGATATAGTGACATCATGAGGCATGTTCACTAATATTAAACCACATGGTAAGAACATATTAAGTCACAAGATAAGACAAGTAAGGTGTCGTACCAACCTCCCGTTAGGTGGAGGATACATGTTCAAGTTCAAGTTATGATTATTAACCTCTCGTTGATGCGTGAGGGTCAAGTTTATGATTCCCAGAATTGTTAAGGGCCTTGCAAACCCTAACTTTCTGGAGATTGCGTGCTTTTGGTACGTACACTAGGGGCTCACATGTTAAGACAAGATAATAAGTTCAAGTTAATAATGAAGCATAAGACATTCTTAATCAATCATAAATGGACCATGCATAAATTACATGATGTTTGACATGTTTTTGTGAGATTAAGTTTGTACTTACTGGGCCAAAGCTCATCAGTATATTTCATACTGTAGGTAGATGCCTGCAGTTTTACTTGGTGGGCCATGGAGGCGATGCAGCAAGTGAAGGGCGGTGTGGGATACCACTACGCAAGTTTTTTCGCAAACTGTTTAAATCATGAAGTTGTATATGTATGATTAAAGAATATGTACCATGTTACATATGTGATGTTTTCAAGTTGTAAGTTTAAATTAAAGTTTAAAAGAAAAAAAAATTATTCTGAAATTTTTGTAAGGTTAAGTATTTAAGACTAACGTTTAAGTTAAGCAAACATGGTAACGGTCCACGTTTACGTAGTCGTCCCTACGTGAATGGCCGGGGCATTACATGGCTAAAGTATGATTATGAATTATGTATCTGTGACATCATGAGGCATGTCCACCAATTCTTATAACAAGAATAAGATCAAGAATGAGATGATGAAAAGTAAGTATGATGGCAAGTAAGTTGCCCGTGTCGTACCGACCCACGTCAGGTCAGGTTGGACTATGGTTTGAGTTGGAAATGGACTGGCCGCCCCAACCACTCCATAGTTGCGCGCCCGGTACGGACACTTATGTTAAGGGGCCAATAAGCAAGTTAAGTTAAGATAAGTTATGAAAGAATGTTATGAAAGAATAAGAAAACATAATGAAGCATAAATGGTTCATGCATGGTTATGTTACGATATGCTATGCTATGTTGTATTATGTTATGTTATGTGTTGTTTTGTGTCGCGGATATGTATATTGTACTTGCTGAGCGAAAACTCACGTCTTACATCTATGCTGTAGGTAAGCAACCTACGGGCAACCTCTGATGCAAGATGGTAAAGCGTGGCAAGGCGAATTGTGAAATGTGGGAATGATAGCCGCTACGCGTTTTGTTATTTTATGTATATTATTTTATGATCGAACACCTTTAATTAATTATCGTTTATTCATTTGTACGCTCCGTATAAAAAAAAATTTCCGCTAATTTCGTTAAGTAAGTAAATATGTTATGTAAGACACGTTAAGTATGTATGGTAACGGCCTGTGCTAGGCGGGTCGTTACAGAGTTGGTATCAGAGTGGTTTCCTGCTATCCGATTTCACAGTTTGCCTGCCATCGCCACCATCATTGTAAGTCAAGTTTAAATTTTATGTATGCATACTTATTATGCAACTGTGATATGATAGATTATACGTTATGGACCCGAGGCGAGTAGAGGAGGATCGTTACGCAGCCTACGCGTTTAACAGGATGCAACCCCTATATTTTGATGGCACTCGCCGGACCGCATCGTTATCAGCATGGTTGTACGATATGGAGTTGATCTTCCGTATCTGCCATATAGAGGCTCACCTCCAGGTTGCGTTAGCCAGCAGATGTCTGATAGCGGACGCCAGACTATGGTGGATGACGATTGGAGAGAGAGCTATGCCGGGAGACACATGGGTAGATTTTCGGGCTATGTTGATCGCACGTTTTGGACCCTTACCAGATGAGGGTGCCGATGTGCCGTACCGTGATCCCGAGATCTATCGGGATATGCATCACGCACGATATTTGAGCTACACAGCAGTCTGGCACGCTTACCCTCATGAGTCCATGAGTCATTAGTGCCAGAGATTTCAGGAGGCGATGTTGCCTCATATTCCACAGGACATAGACAGTCCAGATATGCAGGCGCTACTGATACTTCGTAACGGGTTTACCACCCCAGATTCGACAGTTCGTTCCAACACCTATGCTGTAATGACCAAAATTTTCACGAACTCATGATTTTCTTGTATATAAAAAAATCTAAAGTTCGTACTATGTGTTTATGTGCAATTTTATGAAAATTATGAATACTAATACAAAATTCATAATTTTATTAGTATAGGGTTGAGTTCTCGATAAATTAACTACGAGACTCCATAATAGGCCTTTTAAGGAAAAAGACATGACGAAATTTCATGAATTCATGTTGGTCAAAGTTTGACCGAAAAAGTCAAAGGTTGACCAGAAAAATCAAAAATAAGACGGTACTGTGATACGATAAGCAGTATGGGAAATATACTGCGAAAACCGTCTTTACGGACAAGATAGTATAATTAAGATTTAAAACCACCATAGAAAAATCAAGCACCTAAAATAGGGTATTAAGGGCGAAATAGCTTTAAATAAAAAGAAAAATTTTTATACAGTCCAACAATACACAGATAAATTTTGGACTGCAGTTCAATATAACAGTACTGAATTGTACTTTGTATTAGTGAACACAGTATTGGAAATATCTGTGTTAGCTTAAAAATGGACTTCATATTAAGGAACAAGTCAAACAAGGCCTTATGATGTCATCACCCAAGCTTGGAATTATGACATCATTTATGAATTAAAGAAAAATTTTGTGGGAAAAAAATCCAATTCTTGCCACCTAGCACCCTAATGGCCGGCCACTTGGAGGGTCTTTTAGCAAAATTTTGTGCAATTATTTTTGCTCCAAGGATTTATGTAACGACCTGCCTAGCTCAGGCCGTTACCATACATACATACATACATACATACTTATAACGTAAACAACGGAATATTTTTTTTTATAAGCAGTATAATCATATATGCACATACGTAAATAATTATAACGAATAATTAGTAACGTTGTGCGGGTGTAATATAAAGCTTTATAAAATAGTTACATAAATCGACAAAACGCATGGCGGCATAATCCCCACATTTCACAGTCCACCACACCTCGCCTACCATCTTGTATCAGGGGTTGCTGTTAGGCTGCTTACCTACAGTATAGACGTAAGACAGTGAGCTTTCGCTCAGCAAGTACAACTATTTAAACCGCAAAGCAATAATTCAACAATTAAATCATCACAACATAACAATCCATACTTAACATTTCATACTTAACATACATCGTAACATATCATAACTTGACTTGACATATGCATGAGCCAGTTATGCTTGGTTATGCTTACTTGATCATTCTTAACTTTCTTATCATACTTATCTTGTCTTATCTTTTGGGCCCCATAACGTAAGTGTTCGCACCGGGCGCACGACTATGAATTGGTGGTGGCGGCCAGTCCATTTCCAACTCAATTCATAGTCCAACCCGACCTAACGCGGGTCGGTACGACACAGGCAATTGCTTGCCATCATATCATTTCATACTTAATCTTTCTTTTGTTAATCGGTGAACATGTATCGTGATGTTTCACACAATTAATTCTCAGCATATCTTAACCCTAATCATGTTCCTATAATTTCATAACATATAACATAGCACTTGGCATATCATAATTTATGGCATATAATCATAACATATAACCCTAGCATATAATCATAACACATAACCATAACATGTAATCATGGCATACCTAGGACATTCTACAACACTTAGCATGTAACATTTAATAACATGTAACATTTACATATAGCAAACATACTCAGGTAAGTATACACAACAAGCCTATGCTGTAGGCGGAGTTGTACTTACCTTGTTCGTATTGGTTGTGTCTGCTGTCGAGTATATGCCCGTCAGGACACCGTTGCGCGTGATATTCTGAGATTAAATAAAAGTAAGGGTTAGAAATGTTGGTAGTATAACCAACACTCTTATATAACCGTAGTTATATGCCCTTACTTAATTTTACGTTATCCTAATTGGTTACCTAAGTAACCCTAATCGGACTGTTTTTAACTTAGGTTTCAAATCTTATTTCTTTAGAAAAGAAAACCTTAGGTTTAGGTATAAAAATCCTTTTTGTTTAACTTTGAAAACTGAAAATCTTAAAATGAGAAGTATAAAATTATTGACTATTGGAAACTGCCTTTGGAACAGTTTCACAATGTCAATTATTAGTGTAACTGCGAAATTACCCTTTTTCTGTGTTGATTTTAGAAATCCTGTACAGGATTTTCCATATTTCCTGTACCGTTTTCGAAATCCATTTTCATTTTAAAATCAGAGCTGATTCTGAACAACTTGTCTTCATGAAAGTTTTAGATATTGAAAAGCCCTATAACTTTCGTGTTTTGGGTAGAACCCAGTTCGGACGTTTTCTTTGTTAAATACCTTGTGGAACCAATCCTGGCCGTGCAGGGGTCCTGGGCACTTCAGGCTCGGGTTTTGTTAAAAATTGAGGCCATTGGAGCCTCATTTTGCAAATCCGTCTGCATTATCCACTAGGAAAAACTCTTCTTAACAACTTTTGTGTTTTGAGTTTTTCCAGATTCGGCCTCTAAAGGCCTCAAAAACTGTTTTTTCCCGAAACTGGCCAATTTCTACCCGAGTTGGCAGTTTTCGGTTTCAATTTTCGTTTACGTCCTATAACGTTCACCCTACCTCAACCGAACCCAGCGGGAGCCTAAATCAGTCATGCATCACGTTTCTAACGTCCAATTTTCAACATGCAAGCCAAATTACAAATCATCCATAAACCTACAAAAACCCTAGGCATACTAACAAACACATAACATGCAACATAAAACCACCAAACCCTACCTCTAATTAAATCAAGCACATGCTCAAATTTTCTAGCTAGGGCAGAACTGAAAGTGGGCTTATGCCCATTACAAATCATTGCTTAAATACATTTAAATTTCTCCAAACGAAATTCAAATGAAAGCTTAGGTAATTAGGGGTTTTACCTCACTTTTTGGCTCAAAGTTGGCTTAGGTTTTCTTCTCCTTGTTCCTTCACAACAGCCGGCTGAATTGGTGGGTGGCAAGTCCAAGCTTGCTGCCTTCCTTGCCCTAAGTCCGGTCACTAATTGTTCAAAATCCAGCCACCACTAAGCTCCAAAAACCCGGTTTCCTAGCTTGGCTCTTCCTCCTTGGTGATTTCCTTGCATCCGGCCTCCTTGGCCAACAAGGGTTACAAATTTTTTTCCAAACTTTTTGCTTGTTCTCCAACCCAAAACCGACCCTCCACTAAGCTCTAGACACTCTAGGGTTTGAAAATTTTCTTTCTTTTTCTTCCTCACAAGTCCGGATTTGGTAGAGAGAAAATTGGCCAAAGTTTAGCTAGCTTTTCCAATTTTTGTGAATAATGCCCACCCCTATTTATAGAGGTTGGAAAATTTTTGCTAATTGGATTTTGGCCCCAAAAGAAGCAAGAAATCACACAAAAAGGGGGGCAAGTGGCCGGCCATCCTTGGTGATTGTCTAGCCAAATACTTTCAAATTTTCTTAAATTAAGAAAATGATGTCATAAAGAAAAAGTTAAGTGAGGTAAGCTAAGTTTAAAGCTTGTTTGGCTCTTTTGCTATTGTACAGTCCATTTTTTAAGTTAACACAGGTATTTCCAATACTGGATTCACTTATGCACAGTATTGTTTTACCGAACTGCAGTTCAGAATTCATCTGTGTAAAAATGGACGGTATACAATTTTCCCTATTTCTTAAAACCATTTTTGCCCTATACTTCCACTTAATGTGCTTGATTTTCTATGGTGGTTTCTGAGTCTTAAACATATCATTTTATCTGAAAAAATTGATTTTCACACGGTACAATTTTTATACGGATAAATATTTAATCGTACAATCATTTCTTGGCTTTTCGGGTCAACCATTGACTTTCTTGTCAATCATTGACCTTCTTGTCAAGATTTGACTTTCTTGGTCAACAGTTGACTTTTTGGTCAACCGTGACGTTTTTTGTCAAACTTTGACCAACATGAAAAATTTTGCATTTTTGTTCCTTTTTACCTAAAAGGTCGTTTTCTTGAATAAATAATCCTTTTGAGTCTTATAAAGTCAGAAAACTCACAAAACATAATTAAAAACCCTTAACTGGGCTTTTTCCATAAATACCTTTACGGTTCAATGTAAATTCTATACAAAGAATCGTATTGGTGAAAAAAATCAGGTATTACATTTATGAGCAAATTTGAACCAAAATAATTGCAAAGAGACCAAATTCTCACCTATAAACCTCGGGGGGGGGGGGGGGGGGGGGGGGGGGGGGGGGGGGGGGGGGGGGGGGGGGGGGGGTGGGGGGGGGGGGGGGGGATTTTTGGACCAAAAATTGGGAAATCTAGTCAAACTCTTGCAAAATTTTCTCTCACACTTTCCCTCTCCAAAAACGAACCTAAGCCAATAGAGAAAAAAATATATATATAAACCCTAGAGCAAGCTAATAGGGTGGACGGATTTTAGCTTGAACCACAAGCCAAATATTTGAAAATTTTGGTACCCATTTCACCTAGGGTGGCCGGTTGAGGAGGAACCAAGGGGGGAGAAAATTTTGATCCAATTTAGCCTTGTGTTGCACCAAGGTAACTCCTTAACCCTAAAACTTTTAAATTGAGCTTTAATTTGGGAAATTTAAGTGTATTTCAAGCATTGGATGTAAGAGCATAAGCTCAATTTAATTTTTATGTCCTAGTTTAGAAATTTTAGGTTGGTGCTTGAATTTATGGTCTAGGTGGTTTTATTTACTAAGTCATGCATGATTTTATGCTTTGTTGCATGCTAAGGTTATATGTCCCCAAGTATGTTTAAGTTTGTGCTTGATTATGCATGCCAAGTGTTTGATGTAATGATTGTTGATGAATGTTTATGTAATGATGATAAGGAACATTAGAAACCGCTGCATGATTGATATTAGGCTCCCACTGTGGGCGGTTGAGGTAGTGTGCGCGTATTAGGACGTAAAACCAAGTTAAGAGCAAAACTGCAAGTTCTCAGGTAAAACTGGCCAGTTTTCTGGAAAGATGATTTTGAGGCCCTTAGAGGCCGAATCAGGCAAAACGTAAAACATGAAAGTTGTATAGAAGGGATTTTCCTAGGGGACATCATGGACAGTTTCAAAAATAAGGCTCCAAAAACCTTCATTTTTATAAAAACCCGAACCTGACCGTACCCAGGATTTATGCACGGCCAGGTGAGTTCAAACGGCAATATGAACATGTTAGAGTCTGAATTAAATTTTTTGTAAAACACGAAAGTTTTAGGATTTTTCGAGAGCTAAAACTTTCATGAAGACAAATTTTTCAAATTCAAATTGAATTTTTAAACTGACACGGATTTCTAAGATTGTGCAGGGAACAGGAAATTCCTGCACAGGATCTTCTAAAACAATGCAGACAAACTGTATTTTGCACCAACACCAATGTTTTGACTGTGAAAACTGTTCCAAAGCAGTTTTCAGCCTTAATGATTTTTATAAAATTCCACTTTAAAAACCACGAATTTTAAGTTAAACAAAAGATTTTTTGCCAAATTCTCCAAATTGGATTTTAAAAAGCCAAAGTTAAGTAACAAGACAATGACGGATAGTAACCGGGAAGGATACCCGAGTTACTAAGCTTGGCCCAAAAGCCCAAGTCTAACCCATAGAATGTTGACTTTGTTGACTAAGTTTGATCACCTCAAGGGTTACCTTATGTAACCCAATAAGATATCATGTGTATAATTGGGGGACATATGACTAAGATTGTGCATGAATGTTTGATAGGTCACCAACATTTTATAGGATCCTTATCCTATGTGCTTTTTAATAGCATGAAGTAACCTCAGTTGCAACCTGAGTCGGAGCAACGAAACCCAAGATATAGCATAACAGGCAAGTACAGACCTCACCTACAGTATGGAAAATAGTAAATACTATTTTCAAGTATACATGCTATGTTATGTTATGCTATGATATGTGATGCCATGCTGTAATGTGCCAAGTTATACTATGACATGTTATGCCATGTTTACAAGAATGCCATGTTTACAGAATGCCATGTTTTCAAGAATGCCATGTTTACAAAAAAGCCATGTTTTCAAGAATGCCATGTTTTCAAGAATGTCATGTTTTCAAGTCAAGAATGCCATGTTTTCAAGAATGCCATGTTATGGCAAAGGTTAAGTATGATATGATATAGTGACTGTAATACCCCGACCTACCACCTACGTAGGGGGCGACTACGTAGATGCGGGGCGTGAACTTACTTACTTACTTAACGTAATTCTTAACAAAAAGCTTTAAGCTTGCTGAAAATTCCAAAGTAAAATTTTTCTTTAAAACTTTATTTTAAAATTCTTTTACTCTCAAACGTAAACTTGACTTAGTCCCATACATAAAACTTAACTTATCATCATACGTATTCATATGTACTCACCTGAGTACCAAAATCGTGGACCAGACCCGACCTAGCGCGGATCGGTACAACACGAGGCAACTTGTTTGCCATACATACATAAACTTTGACATTCATACTTAAAACATCATGAAAACCCTTTTTCATTACAACATATTTTATAGAGTATATTTTTGAAAACACGTGGCGGTGTCCATCCCACATTTCACAGTCCGCAGCACCAACTCTCCACAGTATTGCATTAAGTACTGCCGTTAGGTTGCTTACCTACAGCATGAACGTAAGTAATGAGCTAATTGCCCAGTAAGTACAATATTCAATCCACATAACATTTTGCGTGCAAGAATGCGTGAACCGATTATGTTTTCTTATAAATTAATTATGCTTTCATTAACTTAGTTCTAATCCCTAACATGTCATGTCATATGTGCACGTACCGTGGTACATAGCTATGGAGTGGTTGGAGGCGGCCAGTCCAAACCAAATCAAACCATGAAACTAATCGTTTACATAGAGTGATTGGGGCAGCCAGTCCAATCCAATTCGAACCATAAACCAAACCATTTAAACTCGCCCTCGTGGCAAGTCGGTACGACACCATAACATTAACTTGTCTTATCCTATCTCATGACTTAACTTATTCTTACCATGTGATTTAATATTTGTGAACATGCTTCATGATGTCACGTATCAAAACATACATCATAAAACAATCTCAATCATGACTTAAAACTTTCTAGCATAATGTATCATAACATAATACATCGTAACATAACACATCATAACATAACATACCTATCATAACCTAACTTACCATAACAGAACATCATAACATATCCTACCATAACATAACATATCATAACATAACTTCATAGCATAACTTATCATAACATAACTTCATAGCATAACTTATCATAACATAACTTCATAACATAACTTATCGTAACATAAGCTTCATAACATAACTTCATAGCATAACTTATTATGACATAACTTCATAACATAACTTATCGTAACATAAGCTTCATAACATAACTTCATAGCATAAAATCATAGCATAAACTTATCATAAACTTAACATAAAATATCATAGGTAAATCATGTAAATCAATATATGATTTCTTAAAACACAACATGCAACAAAAACGTTTTGTCCATGCTGTAGGTGGAGTTGTACTTACTTCTCTTGTTATGCCCTGTCCTACGTAGTGCTGCTTCTCCTCTGGGTACAACTGCAGGTTTCCTCCTGCTTGATGAAGGACATAGGTAAGGGTCTAATTAGTATTGTGGAATGTTGTGATCTAACCAACATGCCTACATAATCCTAGTTGTATGTCCCCGATACTAGATGTCCTACTGGGTTACAAATAGTAACCCTATTATTTTAAAAACAACCCAATATGGATTAATTCTTAAGAGGTTACGTTGGATAACCTCATGTGCTAACCTTTATACATACCGTTAGGGTTAGGTTACCTTCCTAACCTTGGGTTTTATTCTTGTCCATAATTATTGGGTTACCTCAATTAACCCTATATCTTAGCCCAATTTTACTAATCTTGGTATCCCTTAGGGTTATCTTGACTAACCCCTAAGGTTAATTGTAGTCAAACTCTTGGTCAACCAAAGTCAACTTTTGGTCAACTAAGGTCAACCCTATATGGGTCAAACTTGAGCTTTAGGCTTTGGCCCAGTAACTCGGATATCACTTCCGGTTATTACCCGTAATCATCCTACTTACCTAATTTGGTTTAAAAATCAATTTTCCATTTCTTTGGAAACTTGGGTAAATTAACTTCAAAATCTTTTACTTAACTCATAACAATTCATATTCTGGAAATAGATCTTTGTAAAAATCATTTAGGGCTGGAAACTGCCTTTGGAACAATTTCCAGAATCAAAACAGTGGTTTTAAACAAAATACAGTTTTTCGGAAACGTTTGTAAGAATTCATGTGCAGGAATTTTCGGTTTCCTGCGCACCCCTCGTAAATCAGTGTCAGTTTTAAAAAATCCACACCGAATTTGAAAAACTTGTCTTCATGAAAGTTCTAGCTCTCGAAAAATCCTAAAACTTTCGTGTGTTTACATAAAATCTAGTTCTGCTTTTATTTTTGTCAGTTTTTGTTTGAAACTGGCTGATCATGTTAACTGGGTCTGGGCAGACCAGCCTCGGATTTTTATAAAAACGGAGGCCATTGGAGCCTCATTTTGAGATTCTGCCCATGTTTCCCCCTAGGAAAAATCGTTCCGAACAACTTTCATGTTTTACATTTTACCCAATTCGGCCTCTAAAGGCCTCAAGTTTCCACTTTCCCGAGACTGGCCAGTTTCGAATCCGAACTGGCAGTTTCGGTTGTTAAGTCCGGTTTACGTCCTATTTCGTGAAATCTACCTCAACCGATCACTTCGGAAGCCTACACAATAATCATGCAGCGTTTCTAACGTCCCACATACACCCACATGCAGCTCGAATGGGTCCATGCAAACCAAAACCGAACTGATCCTAGCTAGGTTTGCATGGTTTTAGGTTGTCTCACCATTCCATTCTTTCACATACCAATCCATAATCAAAACTAACAACCTAGCATGCACTTCTAGAACCGATTTGCACATAAAAACAGGGGACATACAATTCATCATCCATCTAGCATGCACCCTAGCATTAATCAAGCACAAACCAACAAACAAATACATAATTGAGCCAACCACCCTTAAACCCTAAATCAAGCATCACCAATCAAATCTAGAGCAAGGAATTTGAATTGAGCTTATGCTCTTACAAATTTCAACTTGAAATACAAATAAATTCCAAATTGAAAGCTCAATTGCAAGATTAGGGCTAAAGGGGATACCTTGGCTCAAGGCTAGGGTTTGGGCACCAAAAATTTCTTCCTCCCTTCTAGCTATCACAACCGGCCTCCACACTCTAATAGGACACCAAAATATTCTTCCTTTCCTTTCTCCCACACCGGCCACTAGGCCAAATGGTCTCAAAAATTTCCAAACTTTTTCCTTGGCTTTCCACTAAAAATCCGAACACTCCTAAGTAAAAGCCCTATGAAAATTTTGATTTTTCTCTCCTCTTTCTCTCTTCCTTGGCTGCTGATTTTCAAGAAGAAAATTGGCAAGAACCTCCCCAAATTTTTGAATAAAAGTGAATAGCAACCACCCCTATTTATAGAGGTTCAAAACTTTGCTAAATTGCACAAAAACCCCATGAAAACTAAAATTGCACAATGGGAGGGTGAGGTGGCCGGCCATATGCTTGGTGAACAAGCCAAAAATTTCTTTCCAAGCCAATTTAAATGATTATGATGTCATAATTAAAGGATAAGGTGATGTCATTCACCTTAGGCCTTGTTTGGCTATTCTCATCATTAAGCAGTCCATTTTTGAGCTACACAGATATTTCTAATACTGTGTTCACTTATACACAGTATTTATTTAACTAAAATTTATCTGTTGTAAAACGGACAGTATAAAATTTTTCTTATTTTTCCGAGCCCTTTTTCGTCTTTAATTCCTACTTGGTGTGCTTGATTTCTAAGGTGGTTTTTAAAGCCTATTCATGCTATCTCAACCGTAAAGATGGTTTTCGCAGTATTTTTCCCATACTGCTTATCCTATTATTGTACAGTCATACCCTTGACCGTTCTTAGTCAACCCATTGACTTTTTGGTCACTTTGACTTTCTTGATCAAACTTTGACCAACATGAAATCATGAAATTTTATCATGCCGTTTTCCTTAAACGCCTTATACTTGACTAAATAATCTATCGTTGAGTCTCGTAGCTAGTTGATCGAGAACTCAAACCCATACGGTTATTCTATTCCAGTCATGATTCAGACTTAGGTTCTTTGTTTCTAAGGAAATCTAGAGTTATCAAAATTTCAGGTATTACAGTGACATCATGAGGCATGTTTACTATATGAAACCACATGGTAAGATAAGACAAGTAAGGTGTCGTACCAACCTCCCGTGATCGTGGAGGATACATGTTCAAGTCAGTTATGATTATTAACCTCTCGTTGATGCGTGAGGGTCAAGTTTATGATTCCCAGAACTGTTAGGGCCTTGCAAACCCTAGCTTTGTCTGAAGGCTGCATGCTTTTGGTACGAACACTATGGGCCCACATGTTAAGACAAGATAATAAGTTCAAAATTGAGTCTATGATAAAGCATAAGACATTCAAATAAATCATAATGGTCCCATGCATAAGTTACATGATGATTGGCATGTTTTTAAGGTGTTGAAATGTTTTGTGAGATATATTTGTACTTGCTGGGCGAAAGCTCATTGTATATTTCATACTGTAGGTAGAAGCCTACAGCTTAAGTGGTGGGCCATGCGGACGATGCGACGGGTGAAGGGCGGTGTGGGATACCACTACGCAAAATTTTCCGCAACCGCTTTTGAGTTAAAATGTATATATCTCAAAAGTAAATTATGTTTGATTGTATGTATGGAGTTTGAAGACATGAGAATGTATTTTCAGTTTGGTATGCATGCATGACAAGTTTTTTCCTACAAGATAATCTATATAATTATGTTTTTAAAAAAAAATATCAGTCTCAAATTTTCAAGTAAATTAAGTACAAGTATGTATGGTGTCGACCCGGCTTGGGAAGTCGGGGCGTCACATATGCCTGGTATGACCCTTGGACACATGATCGACGACATCATGGAGGCTGAGATCGTTGCTCCCATGATGCAGGCTGACGCTTTTACGGATGATCACCAGGCACCAGTCGATGATGCCAGGTTGGGAGAGCCACAGTACGAGGTAGGCCCAGTTTTTCCCGAGGATCTGATTCCTGCAGTTCCATTGCAGGAGATACCAGCCTAGGAGGCTGAGGTTGATATGGATGCCGAGGACCAAGACGCTGCTGACATTATAGCTGCTCCAGAGGATCAACCTGAGGATCCCCCATTTATCGATATTTCCAGTGGTGACGAGGAGGACGAAGAGGAGTTTGAGGAAGACAGAGATGACCAAGAGCAAGGAGGCTAGTTGGAAGATGTAGATGATTTTGAGGACGATACAGAGGAGATACTGTTCGACGACGAAGATTGGGACGTAGATTCCGATGCTTCATCCGTAGTCACGATTAAGTACATAGACTAGGCTTAGGACCGATATGTATTAGTTCATTCTTTTGACCATAGGATTGTATATATGTATGATGGTAAAGTGGTAGCCACTCCCATCTCAATTTTGACCATGTAAGATGGTAAAGTGGTAGACACTTCCATCGCAGTTTTGACTATGTATGTAAAGTATGGTGTAACAAATATGTATTTACGATATTGTAAATATGATGTCCTTTTTGTAAAGTATACAAAAAGACAGTTCAAGCATAAGATGTTATGATATGATTACAAATGTTATGATAAGTATGTGATGATGTTATTATGTTATGTGGTGATAAGTATGACAATATTATGACATGATGAGATGCGATATGATAAGATATGCCTGAAAGAAAGGATATTAATAGTATGATAATATCTTTTCTATGATTTATAGGAAATAAGAAGATGGTACGCCCTCGCAGAACGATACCCGTAAATCCACCCGAGCTGGATCTCGCAACCGTTGTGGCTAATCTGCAACGGCAGCTATTAGAACAGCAGCAAGAAACGGATAGACTTCGAGAGCAGCTCACTTGAATGAACCAGGGACCTCAGGTTAACGAGGTTCCACTTCAGGATAATCGAGTACCCCCAGTAGTACCCCTGGTACCAGATGTTCAACCAGAGGTCCAGCCAGAGGTTCTACGGAATGCTGAAGTTCCGATAGCACCCGTTGGAGTACAAGTGAACCCACCTCTAGTACGGGAAGATTTCCTGTATGAACAATTTAGGCGGATGAAGGCGCCTGAATTCGAAAGACCAACTGACCCAATAGCCGCTGACAACTGACTGATTGATATTCAAGTTATCTTGGATTTTATGCGGCTTACAGAATAAGAAAAGGTTCTCTATGCTTCTTTTGCTCTCAAGAAGGACGTAAGGCATTGGTGGATGACCGTCCAGATGCGCAGAGACGTTACGGCTATGAGCTGGCAGGATTTTGTGACTGAGTTCCGTACTATGTATTACAACAGAGAAATCCTTACAGCTCAACAAGACGAGTTCACAAATTTAAAACAAGGGTCGATGACAATAATGGAGGCTATCAAGAAGTTTGAGCAATTAGCCCGTTTGTGCCCGGAATTGGTACCAAGCGAAACAGAGAAGGTCAGAAGAATGATGAAGATGTTCCGGATGGACATTGCCAAGCAAGTGAGTGCTGGCAGTAGCCCACCTCCCCTGGTATCCGATTGTATAAGTCGGCCGATAAGAGCAGAATACTGATCAACCAGGACAAGGAAGCAAGGGCTCAAATTTTCAAGGCTAAAAAGGAGGAGAAGGCTGTGGTTAAACAGGTGCAGCCCCGACAAGGCACAGAAGTAAACTCGAAAGGCCAAACTAGCTACCCTGCTCAAAGTTCTAAGCAGTTCGGGAGAACAAAAGAAAGGAGAATTTTACTGGCCAGGGTCAACAAAGAAATTACTCGCAGAAGAAGAATAACCGCGGGAATGAAGGCAATAGCAATAATTACCCCGTATGCGCTAAATATGGGAGGAGACACCCGGGAGTATGTAGAATGGGGACGAATGCTTCCAACCTTTACGGCAAGGAGGGGCACTATGCAAGGAACTGCACCCTGAACAACCAAAACCAGAACCCTCCATATCCAAGCCGGAACACAAGCAGTCACTGCATGCAGTCCAAGCAAGGCTTGAAGGACCCTCAATTGCTCAAGGCAGATTAGAGGCTCCGGAACCCCATGCCCGGATATATGCTTACACCAAAGGATATGCTGAAGCAGAGGATTTCGCATGTGGTGACAGGTCAGATTTCTATCGCCACCTATGATGCTATTGCCTTGTTTGATTCTGGT
Source organism: Ficus carica (assembly GCA_009761775.1). Taxonomy (NCBI): domain Eukaryota; kingdom Viridiplantae; phylum Streptophyta; class Magnoliopsida; order Rosales; family Moraceae; genus Ficus; species Ficus carica. The sequence continues at coordinate 147,831 of VYVB01000537.1, forward strand.
GTCACTCACTCATTCGTGTCTTTGGAGTTCGCCCAGAAGTTAGGAAGAGGTGTGGATAATTTAGAACAACCTTTCAAAACCTCTTTGCCATCCGGAGAAATTTTGTGGTCCAATTTTGGATGCGAAATACTTCCGTGATTATCTGTGGCAGAGAATTGTTTGTAGATCTCATCACGATCAAGCTTCAGGATTTCGATGTGATCTTAGGGATGGATTTCTTAGGTAAATACAATGCCAAGATTGACTACCGAAAGTATTGTGTAACGTTCAACCCTTATGGTGAGGAGGAGTTTAACTTCTACGGACAATCTCGGAGCCCAGCAACCAGATTGGTTTCGACAATGAAGGCTTGGAAGATGTTAGCTAATGGATGCCAAGGATATTTAGCTAACATGGTGGACAAAGATCGAGAATTGGAGTTAACACCGAAAGATGTTCCCATTATAAAGGAGTATGTGGATATCTTTCCGGAGGATTTACTAGGACTCCCGCCGGAACGGGAAATTTCGTTTGAAATCGAGTTGCTACCTGGAGGTGCTCCAATATCGAAAGCACCTTATCGAATGGCACCCGCCGAGCTTAGAAAACTTCAAGTGCAGTTACAAGAATTGCTTAACAAAGGATTCATCCGGCAGAGTCACTCTCCGTGGGGAGCGCTTGTTTTGTTCGTGAAGAAAAAGGATGGATCATTACGCATGTGCATCGACTATCACGAGCTAAACAAGATTACGATCAGAATAAGTATTCCTTTCCGAGGATTGACGATCCCTTTGATCAACTCAGGGGAGCAGTAGTGTTTTCAAAAGTCGATCTGCGATCAGGCTATCATCAGCTCAGGATTAAGGAGTCAGATATCTCCAAAATAGCTTTTCGAACGCGATATGGGCACTATGAGTTTTTGATCATACCATTTGGATTAACCAACGCCCCTGCTGCTTTTATGGACCTTATGAACCGTGTGTTCAAGGAATATCTAGACAAGTTCGTTATTGTCTTTATCGATGACATTTTGATTCTCAAGGTCCAAGGAAGAACATGAGCAGCACCTTAGGTTGGTGATGGAGACGTTAAGATGGAATCGGATGTATGCCAAGTTCACAAAATGTGAATTTTGGTTAGAGAAAGTTCATTTCTTGAGTCTAGTGGTGTTAAAGGAAGGAATTTCCATAGATCCTGCAAAAGTAGAGGCGGTCAGTTTATGGTCGGTACCCAAAAATGTTACGGAAATAAGGAGCTTTCTTGGTTTAGCCGGATACTACCGATGACTCGTCGAGGGATTTTCCAAGTTTGCTGCACCACTCACAGCCCTTACCCGAAAGGGGAAGAAATTTGAATGGACTCAGAAGTGCGAGGAGAACTTCCAAGAGCTCAAGAAGAAGCTGACAAGTGCACCGGTGCTGGTAATCCTGATGTAGATGCAGGAAATTTCGTGATTTACAGTGACGCTTCTAAAAGTGGATTAGGAGCTATCCTAATGCAAAATGAGAAGGTAGTAGCCTATGCATCATGACAACTGAAGATTCACGAAAGAAACTATCCTACGCACGATTTGGAACTTGTGGCGGTAGTTTTCGCACTCAAGATTTGAAGACACTATTTGTATGGGAACAAATGTGAAATCTACACTGATCATCAAAGTCTCAAATATATTTTTACTCAGAAGGAGCTCAACATGAGGCAGCGTAGATGGCTAGAACTTGTAAAGGACTACGATTGTGAGATCCTTTACCAGCCTGGAAAGGCAAACAGGGTAGCAGATGCCTTAAGTAGGAAATCCATAGGCATGCTGAGGTCTATTGAAGCGTTTCCTAAGCCACTACAAAGGGAGATTTCTGAGTTCAAACCTGGAAGTGATAACAGGAAGATTATCTTCTCTGACCCTCCAGTCCAATCTGCTGGAATCCATTAAGTCGCACCAAGAAAAGGATTCCTTTTGCTAAAAGTGTAACTTTTTGGCGGCAAGAACAAGGAGTTTAAGACCTCTGTTGATGGTGTCATCTACTTTAAAGAAAGGATTTGTGTTCCCGACTTTGAAATTTTAAAAGATCAGATAATGTCAGAAGCACATAAGACGACATATTCGGTACATTCAGGAGCTTCCAAGATGTACAAGGATCTCCGAGAAAACTATTGGTGGCCAAATATGAAGAATGAAGTAGCAGAATACGTGTCAAAGTGCCTAACTTGTCAGAAAGTTAAGGCTGAACATCGACATCCTGGAGGAGATTTGTAGAAAATAGAGCTTCCTGAATGGAAATGGGAGCAAATTACTATGGATTTTGTAGTAGGATTGCCCAGGACTGCAAGTAGGAATGACACGATTTGGGTTATTGTGGATAGATTAACCAAATCAGCTCACTTTATTGCAATCAAGGCCACCTTTTTAGTGGAAAAATTGGCTGAGATCTACGTATCCCAGATCGTTAGGCTGCATGGAGTACCAAAATCGATCATTTCAGATCGTGATGGACGTTTCACCTCTCGATTTTGGACAAGTGTTCATAATTCCATGGGGTCGAAATTAAAGTTCAGTACGGCTTTTCACCCCCAAACTGATGGTAAGGTCAGAACAAACCATCCAGACAATAGAAGATATGCTGAGATCATGTGTTCTGGATTTTAAAGGAAATTGGGATCAGAAGCTGCCATTGATTGAATTGTCGTATATACAACAGTATCACGCATCGATTGGTATGGCCTCATTCGAAGCATTATATGGAAGGAAATGTCGATCTCCTATCCATTGGCAGGAAGTTGGACAAAAACAGCTGCAGACAACGGATTTCATCAAGAAGACCTCTGAAGATATCAAGAAGATTAAGCAGAGGCTCGACATAGCTTTTAGCAGATAGAAAAGTTATGCCGATAAATGTAGAAGGCCTTTAGAATTCCAAGTTGGAGATGCGGGTGTTCATCAAGATTGCTCCTATGAAAGGAGTAATGCGATTTGGTAAAAAGGGGAAGCTTAGTCCGAGGTATACGGGACCATTTGAAATCCTGAGAAGATTGGGAAGGTAGCCTACAAGTTTGCCTTTACTGCCAGAATTAGCTTCGATGCACAATGTTTTCCATGTCTCGATGCTAAAGAAGTATGTACCAAATCCTTCTCATGTGCTTAGTCAAGAACCAGTTGAGGTTCAAACCGACTTACCTATGAAGAAAGGCCAGTTCGAATTTTGGATCGGGAAAAGAAGGTCCTAAGAAATAAAATCATTTCCATGGTTAAAGTGCTATGGCAAAACCACAAGGTTGAATAGGCAACTTGGGAATTAGAAGATGAGATGAGAAAGAATTACCCCAGTTTGTTCTAATTTTCGAGGACGAAAATTTTTAAAGGGGGTAGATTGTAATAACTAATTTTTTAACGTTACGATTTCTTGTAAAGAATTTTAAGTTGTACCATGAAGGTAATTATGAAAGAGCCCGATTAAGGGTTTTATTACGTTTTGTGAGTTCTTATGATTATAAGACTCAAAAATAATTGCTTAGCCAAGCCTGTGACCTTTATAAGTAAAAAGAGAAGAAAAAACTCTATGATTTCATGTTGGTCAAAGTTTGACCGAAAAAGTCAAAGTTGACCGAAAGTCAAAGGTTGACTAAGAACGGTCAAAGCTTTGACTGTACAGTAAACTGATAAGCAGTATGAGAAATATACTGCGAAAAACCGTCTTTATGAATAAGATAGCATGAATAAGATTTAAGACCACCATAGAAAAATCAAGCACATTAATTAGGATATCAAGGGCCAAATGGCTTTAAGTTATAAGAAAAAATTTTATACAGCCCATTTTTACACAGATAAATTTTGGACTGCAGTTCAGTATAACAGTACTGTGTATTAGTGAGCACAGTATTGAAAAATATCTGTGTTAGCATAAAAATGGATTGCATATTAAGGAAAAAGCCAAACAAGCCTTAAGGAAGCTTACATCACCTAATCCCAAATTAATGACGTCATTTCTTTAATTAAAAGAAATGATGGAATAAATAATTGGGTAATTCTAGAATGGAGTGGCCGGCAACCTAGGCCCCTTTTTGGGCAAAAAATCCTAGTTCAAGGACTTTTGGGCAATTTTGAAAAGTTTCAAGTCACCTATAAATAGGTGGGGGGGGTGGCACACTTGTTCACAAAATTGTGAAACCTAGCCAAACTATGCCAAATTTTCTTCACCTTTTCCCTCTCAAAAACCGAACTCTAGAAGAAAGGAAAAAGAGAGAAAATAAAATTGAAAACCCAAAGGGAAAAGCCTTAGGGGTGGTCGGATTTTTAGCTAGAACCACAAGCAAAGGTTGGAAAAATTTTGGTACCAATTTAGGCTAGGAGGCCGGTTGTGGGGAAGGAAAAAGGAGGAAAAAAAAAAGTGAAGAAAGGAAGTTGCTTGGAGGGTGGCCGGACTTGTGAAGGACCAACCAAGTGACCGGAAATATTTTGGAACCCGAGTAAGTTAGGGTGACCGGTTGTGAAGGAAACCAAGGGGGAAGAGAAAGTTGGACCAAACCCTAACCAAATTCTTGTGTTGATCAAGGTAAATCTCCCTTGGCCCTAAACTTTTTAAATTGAGCTTCAATTTGGAAATTTAAGTGTATTTCAAGTTGAATTTGTAAGAGCATAAGCTCAATTTAATTTATTGCCCTAGAATTAGATTTTAGGTTTATGGGTGGTTTGATTTATGAGCTTTGCATGGTCATGTGCTTATGCTTGCATGATTATTAGGGTTTTGCATGCTTGATGAATGATAAGAATGTATGTCCCCAAATATGTTTAAGTATGATGTAGAATGTGCATGTTAGGTTGCTAGAGATGTATGGAATGGTTTGTGCAAACCTAAAACTCATGCAAACTTTAGTTGGTGCAAGATCAATAAGGGTTTGCATGGGTATGATCGATAATGTGTTTAATGGAACTTTACGTTAGAAAAGCGCTGCATGACTGGTATAGGCTCTCGGCTGCGGCCGATCAAGGTAGAGTGCGCGTATTAGGACGTAAAATGAATCTAATAATGAAAACTGCCAGTTCGGGTAAAAACTGGCCAGTCTTCTGGAAAGCAGGTTTTGAGACACTTAAAGGCCGAATTTGAAAAAACGTAAAACATGAAAGTTGTAGAGAAGGGTTTTCCTGGGGGTAACTTGGACCGTTTTCCAAAATAAGGCTCCAGCGGCCTCGGGTTTTACAAAAATCCGAGCCTGACCGTGCCCAGAATTCATGCACGGCCAGGTGAGTTCCACAGGAGAAATGAGTGGGTTAGAGTCCGAACTGGATTTTTAATGAAACACAAAAGTTGTAGGGTTTTCAAGATCTAAAACTTTTGTAAAGAAAACTTTTTCAAATTCAACCCATATTTTTAAATGAAACTGGATCTCTAAAAACTGTACAGGAAACAGGAAATTCCTGCACAGGATTTTCTAAAACAGTGCAGGAAAAAGACATTCCCGCACATACACTAATAAATTAACTGTGGAAAGCTGTTCCAAAGGCAGTTTTCAACATTAGTAATTTTTACAAATCCTACTCAAAAGTTACAATTTTTTAGAAGTTGAACAAAGGATTTTTGTATTAAGAAAACATAAAATGTTGAGTTTTCCAAAGGAGAGTAAAAATGGATTTTTAAACCAAAGTTAAGTTATGTAAGCCTTGAACTCTAGGGTTACTTGTTGTAACCTAGTAAGATATCATGTGATATGGGGGTGCATACAACTAAGGTTATGCATGAATGTTGATTAGATCACCAACATTTTTCATCCTTACTATGTCCTTTATTATAACAGGAGATAACCTGCTGTTGTGTCCTGACTTGGAGTAGCACATTATCGGACATAGTAACGAGGTAAGTACAACTCCGCCTACAGCATAGGTTTTTGTTGTGATACTTGCCTAGTATGTTTCATGCTATGATGTATGCTATGATGAATGTTAGAATTATGTGATGCTAGGATAGGATGTAGGATATGTTAGTTTAAGATATGGCTAAAGTATGATTATGAATTATGTATGTGTGACATCATGAGGCATGTTCACCAATTCTTATAACAAGAATAAGATCAAGAATGAGATTATGAAAAGTAAGTATGATGGCAAGTAAGTTGCCCGTGTCGTACCGACCCGCGTCAGGTGGTTGGACTATGGTTTGAGTTGGAAATGGACTGCCGCCCCAACCACTCCATAGTTGCGCGCCCGGTACGGACACTTATGTTAAGGGGCCCATAAGCAATTTAAGTTAAGATAAGTTATGAAAGAATGTTATGAAAATAAAAGAAAGCATAATGAAGCATAAATGGTTCATGCATGGTATGTTACGATATTATGCTATGTTGTATTATGTTATGTTATGTGTTGTTTTGTTTCGCGGATGTGTATTGTACTTGCTGAGCGAAAGCTCACGTCTTACGTCTATGCTGTAGGTAAGCAACCTCTGATGCAAGATGGTGAAGCGTGGCAAGACGAACTGTGAAATGTGGGAATGATAGCCGCTACGCGTTTTGTTATTTTATGTATATATTTATGATCGAACACCTTTAATTAATTATCATTTATTCATTTGTACGCTCCGTGTAAAAAAAAATTCCGCTAATTTCGTTAAGTAAGTAATACGTTATGTAAGACACGTTAAGTATGTATGGTAACGGCATGTGCTAGGCGGGTCGTTACATAAATTAAATATTTTCTTTTAATTTTCACTATATTATTTCAATCAACTTTTTCCTAATTTAATAGCATTTGTTAATTTATATTTTTTATTATTTTTATTATTTACCTAATAATTTTTTTAACTTTTTTTATGTTCTTTAATATAATTTAATTAATAGTTCTAATTTATTTAATATTTAATTAATAAATTAAATAATAACTTATTTCTTTAACTTTTTCAAATGTTCATTAATATTATTTAATGAATGTTTTTTTATTTTTTTATAAATTTTATTTAATCATCTATTTCACTTAACTTTTTTTTTAATATTCATTAATGTTAATACTCTTCACTTTTTTAATTGCTTAATAGCATTTAACAATTAATTTTTAAAATTATTA